>VYZT01028633.1:0-52990 GCA_013400735.1 Pomatostomus ruficeps | reverse complement strand
TGCAAAGTCAGGGCAACAAACAGCAACATATTTTTCCTCTATTTAGGATGGCTCAGGTTGAGATTAATTTGGTATACATCCTTAAAATACACCTGCAAATGTCCAGCCATGATTCTGCACACACTCCATGCATCAAAGCTTGTGCCTTGCAGAGGTCTCCCCTTTAGAGAATCAAGAGGCACACAAAGAGCATGAACTACATATTAGATAAAAACCTGTTTATAACAGCTCTCATTAGAAAAGGAGAAGAGAGCACCCTTGGAAAAAAGCAACAGAAAGATTAGTTCTTAGATTTTCAGGCCATTAAGGACCATTCTGGTCCTCTCACTCATTCTCCTATGTGAAAAGTCGGAGGATTTTCCCAGAGATTGCCAGGGCTCTGCTGGAAATGAGCTGTCTGTAGGGACAACCATCTGCCCAAGAGCTGCCAGTCTCCAGATCAGTGCTTCAATCTAGAGAGGGCCAAATTTCACAGCCTGCAGGCATTTCATTTTCCATTTGGCATCCTGCTGATTTCATCAGAAGTGTTAACTAAGGAAAGACTGCACGTGGACCCTGAACCAGAATCTGGAACAGACAGCAATTTTTTTTAAAGCGTTTCCCTCAACCTCTTAAACAGCATGTCAAGTGCTGTGGTTCCCCCTACCCCTGAGACATTGTACCAAAACTCCTTTTCCTTAGAAAGCCTTTCCAAGGCTCTGATATGCATATTTTATAGAAAGAATCCTAAAATGAAGATGACAGTCTTGTGCAGTACTCTGTTTCTTATCACTTTTTCTCTCTTCTTTAACCTTCCACTTCAGCAAGCAAAGTTTAACAGAAGCAATTTCTCTATGTGCTCAGTAAAATCCTCAGTGGGAGCCACTGCTCCATAGGCTTCTTTTAGCTATTTATTGCCTGCTTCCTGTATACTGCATATGTTAAGAGATGTGCTACCAGCTTAGAAAACAATTAATCCTATTACTGTTTGGAACATGCACGCTGCAGAAGCAGTAACATCACCAAGGCTAGCTATGTAGAAAGACTCAAATAATTAGTGCCAGGATGTGGAAATACTTCATCTCATGCACAACGCTGTTGCAGATATTTTGACTTCCCAAAGTTCGGATGTTTACCCCAAACATGACATATTTGGGTTACACTCACCTGTCAGACCATCAGCTACAAGCAGGAGCTCCAACATCCTCTGTCTGGAGAAGCCCTCCCTGAACTGAGCACGTTCCTGTTACCCATTGTCATTCTAACACATCTACAGATCTCAACAATAGTACTTTTTCCTAACTCAGTCATTTTGAATCCAGGTGTCTCCCACTGACCTGTTAACAGAAAAATGTTGTTCTGTATGTGGAGATGAAGACAGGTCTCAGTGTGACAATTTGGATGACACAGGTCTGCCTGAGCTCACCCTCATCAAGCATGTTGGTGCTGCCACAGCTACTGCCTTTCAGAGGACATAAACTAGATCTCAACCCCTATGGCCAGGAGAGATCCTTGAACACTTTGCACTCAGGCAGCAGCATTAGCAGCATGCCCTGGCCGAGTTCCACACTGCCGTCAGAGAGCTGACCACTAACCAGCCATACAGCATACAAGGCACCTGCAACCTGAAAGACACCTTGCTTTGAAAGATAAAATCTCTGTACAAAGCACAAGAGCCATTAAACTCTGAGGAGGGGAGGCTGTTGTACAGCAATATCCAGGATAAGCTGCCACAGACTCAGTGCAGAGCTATGAGATACCTGTGTGTTTTACCAGCAGTGTCAGCAAGTGACATCCTTGCCCCAGAGAAAGAGAAACATTACATGTTTGGTGGATGTGTTAGGCAGAGACCTGGCTCTGGCTCCTCTGGTGTACTGCGCTTTCAAGTTTGCAGAGTTGTTGGGACCGTGACCATTTTTAGCTCAGTCTCACTAAATCAATTTATCTGCAGGTTAAATCAATTAATCTCTCTGTGTCATCATTTCTATAGAAAATGGGGATAGAATCAGTACCTTCCTCTTCAGCAAAGTATTTTGTGATCTTGATGACCATGATATGAGAACTCAAGTGTATTACACAAGTGGAACTTATGCCACCACTCTAACTCCAAATGAAGGCAGTGGTGCTGTGAAAAATTTCAGAAATCATAATTTTGTACTCAATCAAGACAAAAAAATATATCAAATGTGGGAATCCCCTTCCCCTCTTGGTCTCCACAGCATAGGTTCTGCCTGTGGGTTCCTGTAACACACAGCAGCAAGACACTCTGGCAGTCATAGGAACAATAANTGATATTCCCCTTTGACCACTTTCAGTGAGGAACCAGTGTACAGAATACCTTTCATCTGCTCTGGTCCAGGTTGTCACAGCCCCTGTACATATCTGGGTGTCCAGATTTCATGTATTTGTCTGCCTTCCTCTGATCTTCAAGTTCAAGACATCTCCTCTTTATTTCCCCCTCACACCCCCCCTCCACCCCTGCTTGTTGGGGTGGCAATTGCTCCTGCTAGGATTTTATGGCATGCAGCAGATGATGACACCATTCAGTCCTGGCATTTATCAGGCTGAGAGAGGCCTCACATCTGAGCACCTGTCTCTTGCAGGTCAACCACTGCTGGTTCTTATCTGTCAGATGCTGGTTCTGCAAGATAGGCAAGGCTGTGGCTCCAGACAGGCCAAGCTGGCTGAGGTTGATGTGCTGCTGTAAATACCTTTGTTCTGAGATAATTAATGTACTGCCACCAGTACTTCCATGCCAGGGACAAAAAAAAAAAAAACAAACCTGAAAACCCACCCACATTCCAAATCCTCTCCTTCTGGCAAGAGAAGTGAGTCATTCCTGTGCAGCTCAACACATCTCTGAAGGAGACTGCTGGGCTGTAGTTTCATGGCTAAAAGCACTGCTCATCTTTTGATTGCTGCTCTCACATCTGAATTACTTAAAATTTCCTGGACACACTGGTACCCCTCTTCCAGACTGCATACTCTTCTTGCTCTGGGCAAAATCGCTAGTGTTCTCTCTGACATTCTTCATCACATCTCTCTCTCTCTATTCCCTCAACCTACCTTCTGCTATTTTTCCCATGTTTGTAAAGAGCTTTTGTCCCTAGCTCCAGCTTTCAGTCGCTTAGGAGCAGGGAATTTAGCAGCCTTTCAGTTGTCAGGGACACCAGTGACATGTATTCTGCCACTCGCTCACACAACCCAAAAGACAGCCTGGCCCCCCATAGCTGGAGGCATCCCCTCCCCCTGCACATGGAACAGGGGCAGGCAGCTTCTCCTTTGCAGCTCAGGTTCCAGGGGAAATCTTTTCCGTACTAAAACCTCATTCTGTCTAAACATCAGAAGCCAGGAAGCAGGGAAACAGAAATTTAAAAATAATGAAACAGCATGGTAACACAATTCTCCACCCTGAAGTCCTCCAAAACAGCAATTCACTGCTTGAATTATGGGCAGAAGTGATTGCTGAGCAAATCTGACCACTGCTAACAGAAAGGGAAATAAAGTGTCTCTCTAGTTTTACCTTCAGCCCCTGACAGCACCAGAAAATTCAGGCGAACAAGGGGAAAAAGCAATACAGGAGAGCAAAGGGAAGATTCCCCAGCTAGGAACATTGCCCAAATTCTGCCTTGGTTTCAGGCATCAGTTCTTGGCATTTGTGATTTTACTTGACTTACTTTAATAATTGTTAATATTTACAAATCTCCTGTCAATCCTGTTTATTTACAAGTAAATTCTATACATAGCTCTTATCCTAGGTGAAAGATTATTAGAATCAGGGTTTTTTAATGGGCTTTTCATCCTATTCCCTAATTGCAAATAAAACAATCTGTCCAAGCCAATTTCAACCAAGCACCACCAGAACATTTACAGGATAGTTTACTTAAGAATTTCTATTTTGTACATCTCTGCTGTACTGACAGAACATCAGACATTAAATGAGAGTTTCCCGTAGTAAGGAATTGCTCTAGAAACACAACATTTTACTTCTACTTTGACAGGACCAGGGCCAAACTCTACAACAAACCCTACAAGTTAGCATCTGATTCAGGCAGTCAACACCACCAGCAGACCTGCTTTCACTGCTTGAGATGTCTGAATATGGCCAGGCATTTTCACGTCTACCAAATTGAGTGGTATGTTCCTGCTGCTGCTCCCTGTAAAGCTGATTCTCCACCCACAGTCTGAAGAATATCTTCCATTTATACATGGAGCTTTATTACTCTGTTGCAGAGACTTCTGCCACCCTGCGAAACATGCCTAAGCCTGGCACCAACCTCCCACTGATGATTTTCTGGGTGGGTTACTACAGATAGAAAAATACTGCCAATACTCAGTGCAACTTTCAAAGCATTATTAAAGCAATATTTTTTATATTATTACCTAGGTGTAATACTATTTTGAATTTGCAGTTTTGGAGTTCATTTTAAAGCACTTAATTATACTTTGAGAAGAAATAATCTTATAGTACAAGTCATTTCCTCAAGTACACTTGAAGAAAGGATAGTCCATGGCTCAGTAAATACAACAGTCTGAAAAGTTATGAGCTATCAAACTAAGCTGAATTGACTTACTGATATTACCTGCAATGAATGAGTTTTAGATAGCCTCTCATAAATAGGCAGCTACAGAGCCTACAATTTTATGGATGTCTTGTACTTATCAATATATATGAGAAATGATGCTGTCAGGCTTTTGAGGGGATACTAGGTGAACCACACTAGTGTCAATTTAATTTTTATGATTAAATATTTGGTGCTGTTAAAGGTTATTTAACATTTAATATAGCTGCTCTTCTACATAGCTGATAACTGTCATCTTTACATAATACTGAAGCTGCAAATGAATGGAGAAGGCATATTTTTTAGAAGGTACCTATTTTTTTTTTCCAATGTACTGTTAGATTTGTTCCAGTAATAGAATAATATTAGATGAGTTTAAAAGGTTTTCAATATTCAGATGTACAAAAATGCAGTCTTAATGACAGCTGCACCTGAGCTCAACATTTGATACAGAGGCTGCTGAATTTTCCTCTGTGGTAGAAAAACCTCTCATCCTACAGTGGGATGTTCAGGCTCATATCCAAGCTTATCAGTTTTTATATCTTTAAGAGAGATGTAATCAATTTAAACATCACATTCCTGTTAGATTTTTTTTTTACACTTGTTAAGGTTAGTGATGCTGAGAGAAATTAAAGATAATACTATTTTTATGTGTTCTGCGGAAACCACACTTTGTGAAGTAACAGAATTCTGCCTGGGCAGGGACATGGTCCCAGCACAACCACCCAATATTTACAGAGTTAAGAGAAAAATGAGACTGGACCCAGGGTCTACTCAGCTCTTGGTAAGACAACTCACATGTGTAAAGGTGGGTACACAGGCATAGTCTTCAGAGCTCTTGCATACAGCAGCACATGAAAAAAAAGGTGCACAATAAGCAAAATATGTCAATCCTTAAAACCAAAGAAATTACCAGTAAACTGCACACACTTAGTGGAAAAATTGGTGCTTACATCACTCTCAACTACTTTGTTTTCTTTTAACAGCTGAGCATGTTAACTGTGTTTCCTAAGCACAATCTGAAGCTAGTCTTTCTTTTTTCTGCACCTGCGCATCAAAAAGCTGCAATTTTAAAAACACCTAGAGTCAGAAAATGTTTCTATAATTAAAAATAAAACCAAAATGTATAAACAAAACCAACCACACAACTAGAACAGGTCAGTTCAGGTCTTGATCCCAATTACATTTTCTGTCAAGTGGATCCCTTTGCGGAACTGAGACTATTTTCTTCAGTAACACTTATTACAGTACATTTACAAAGAACTCTTAATTACTTTTCAGTGATAGAATTATATTTTTCTATAATAAAAGCCTTTATCTGAATTTCCCTTACTGAAGTACTGAAGTAAAAGTGCAAGCCTTTTTAATCTTCAAAAGGTACCACTTGATTTTGATACAGTTTAGGGACTTTGAATGTACTGTGTCCTGGCTCAGGTTCCACCAGCTGGTTTTGGGCTTCACCACGGCATCCCAAACACAGACACAAATCATTGTTTTGCAGGCTGCAGTGTAGTTCCTGTAAACACACTCATTAATTGTGATGCTGCTTCTAAACAACAGAGAAACCAGAGTAAGATATCACTTATCACTAATGTCACTGTGTCAGTGACAGTAAAAATGTGCCTTGGGGCTGTTGTAGAGAAACACACAGAAAAAAAGCACCAGTGCACTGAAGGTCCAGTGCAGAGAGCCCTGGGCATCACCTACTCCTGCAGAAACAGAGACAGTCCTGTTCAACCATTGTGCTGCCCACACAGACACATCTTGCCTAGGTGCAATGTAATGAGGGTGGATGTTCTTGACAGGAGTTGCTACACAACCCTTCCTGCCCAAACAAGCGTCTTCCAGGTGCAGCTGCAGTCCTGTGCATGTTGATCAGGCTGGTTTCATGCATATCGCACTTTCAAGTTCTATTTCACGGCTATGAGAATTAACAATGTAAACTAAAATATAAAGCCAAGAAGATGGTCCAAGGACATATGCCTGAATTTAGACCCAAAACAGCAGCTTTGAGTGGTGCTGTCTCACAGATGGGGGAGCACTCTATCTCCTTTGATACAAAACTCTTAAAGAGAGATCAAATTTTAACTACTCTGAACTGCAATGAGATTATGTGTAACCTCTTCATACATAACTTTAGAGTCAAGCAGTCTCTCAACTTGTGGATCACCGAATTAAGGATTTCTGGGGGAAAGCATTTTTCAAATGAAACCTCTAATACGCCTAGTGCTCCCATTCAGTGCAGCCGAGCAAATTCAGATATTCAGTTAAATAGACACAGTTTCAGATATTCGAGTTAAGTTTCTACATCCCCTAGTGAAGTATATTTCATTATTTCAGGTCAAACCTGCAAAATAAATAGGGCAAAAATACAGATTTCCACATTAAGAAAAGAAATGAGAAATTTTTAGCAAAAATTCTCAAACCCTTGAAAGGCCTCTTCTATCTCTTTGCAACAGAGGTAGGAAGGGCAGAAAATTATGACACAGTAATTATTATGATAGATGTTGAGCCAGTCCTTTATATTAGATACACTGCCTGCGCAGGAACCAGCACTACAGATTGCATACTTCACTAAGCAGGACACTTGAGATTATAATGGGCAATATAGATTAACAACATTAGGTTAAAGCAGGATAATTCTTCTTTCTCATTTCTATTCCTTTCCCATGGAACAGCTTCTGCTTCACAGTTCTGTGCTCCTTGCTCCCAAGTCTTAATCTACACATCAAGTAGGCCTTTTTCCATTTAAGCAGGTACAAATCTTCAGTAACTGGATGGAAATTTATGAAATTGCACTTTGTAAAATTCAGCTATAGCTAAACCTGTCTATTCTGAATTAAAGATGATAATGTGTTTGCTTTCGCCATCTCATGCAAACAGCAGGAAAGATTCATCTTACTCAAAATCACCATGAGAATTTAAGAGAAAGACTTGTCTTGGCACAGTGTAAATAATAAGCTTGGTGTTATAAATGGGTTGATTTATAATTTTAGCCATTATTTCAGTGTCTGTGAAACCAGTGCAGCGCAACACTTCTAACATAGGTAGGGGCTGAACACTGTCCTACTCTCATCCCTCAGATTTGGGTTTGCCACCAAGAAAAAAGCCAAACTGTGCTTCAGTAATGGTTCTTCCCAGATGTAGCCTCACTCCTGATGTTCAAGAGGATTCAGCTAAATACCTTCAAGAGCTGACTCAGATCTTTGTCTCAACATCACTGGCACCAGCTCACCCTGAGCCCTCAACCTGCATCCAGCCAGGCAGCCCTGCAGAGCTGCAGCAGCCCAGAGCTGAGTCGGGGCTACCCGCACACAGCACCTGCCCAGGCCCTCTTCTTGGTCCTGGAGCAATACAGGTGAACTCTGAGTATTCACCAAGTAGGTTAATAAGCTTTAAGATAAATTAGCCTGCAGTTTCATGGTGACACTGGGGACAGCAAAGCAGGTGTGACTTTCATTCCTTTGGCCCTAATTCATTCCCTTCTCAGGTGACTCAGCATTCAAGTGCTAAACTTTACCCAAGAAAGGTCTAAGGTGTCACAGGTGCTGGATGGGTACAGCTTCTATCCAGTTCCAGCCAGTCACAGGAACACTGAGCAGCATTACTCCCCTTTCCACAGGATAATGCAGCACATACACTTTGATTTTAAGCCTCAAGTTACAGCCACTCTCTGCCATGACCAACACATAAAAAAAGATACAGAAGTCCTCAGCACATCACAAATTCATTCCCAGCCACACACAGGAGAGCACGGGACAGTTCACACAATGACAGGCTGCTTGCTATTTTATTGTGCTAAGCAATTTCCCTACCCTTTCTCCACAGGTCATTCCAGGCAGAGAATATGGGGGAAGCAAGAACATGGCTTGGGTTCTTAATGAATTTTTGCACTCTCTTGTGCATCCTCAGGGAGTCCTGTCCATGGGATGCCAAGGCTCCCTTTCTCAGCAGGCTGTAGCTCCTGGCAGAGCTTCCAGCCAGTTGCATTCCCACTGCTTGCTCTACGCTGATTCCTGAAGGACCACTTTGGCATGTGTCAGTGACCACTGCCTGCATGTATAGGACTGGATTTTAGTCTGGCTCATGAGGAGAGCTCTTAAATGTTTAATGTTAGCTGCTGCAGTAGAGAAATGCTGTAAACGTTCCTGTAACTGGTCTCCTTTAAAAAATTGATTTTGTGTGAAACAGAAAAGGAAGTTCACACTACACTTTGTGACTCAGGAGTGTTTGCAAGGCATGAGAGTCAAAATTAGAGGGAAGGCATTGTCTTGGCAGCACTTCTCTTTCAGCGTGATCTGGAGAGCAAATACACCTGTCCCCCAGCAGTGTGCATGGTGCTGTCCAGCCAGAGCCATCGGGTAAGGAAAGAGAGGCCGGGGCCTACACTGAGCTGCAGGAGCAGCTTATAGGTCTTTCCTGTTTCTCCTGTGCTCAGCTCAGTGTTGCAACGATGGACAGAAAGGCAGCAAACCTCTGCAGAAGGGGAGAAGTGAAGCATGAGCATAAAGGGAACTCTGCAACTCAGGTGACAGAGACTGAAGGGACTGGAGATTACTTGTGCTGTGCTTTATCAGTCCTAAAGACTGGCGATAGCAGAGATAATACAAAAGCAAGCTTACTGTGATTTATGAATTGGTAAGTCACTTTATTGTAACAGCCCTCAGTACATCACTGTTCCTGCATTTCTGTAATGCATTCTGTTATGCATTCCCTACCTGCTCTCTGACTTTATCTCAGTTTGCTTCTTATTTGCCAGACAAAGAATTCAAGATTTCTCTTAAATCAGCTTAGCAAAACTGACATTTTCAGTCCTCTTGGTTCTTAGAAAAATGAGGAGAAAAGTGATTCATTCTTTCAAGTCCTCATTAATCTAGCTACAATTTCTGTAGAGTTTGGTTAGTTATTTTCTTACATTGAAAACATGTTGGCACTACTGGATCTCTGGATCAAAGGTGGGGAATGGCTCAGAGGGCACAGCCTGAACAAACGGGAATGCATTTCTCAGCTCCTGGCTCTGCTGTTCAGTTTTTTGGCAAAGACACAGAGCCTCCTCTGCTCACAGCTGGTGAGCAGTGAAGGTATTTCCCTGTATTCAGCCACTCAGTATTTCAGCTCCTGTCCTTCCAAGGAGAGCAACTATTAACAGTTCTACTGTTAACTATTTACAGCAGGACTTTCTACTCCTGTGAATATATATGGCTGTGTCTTTAATCCTGTCCGACTTGGAGCATCTCAGTGCTATCAACCAGAGTCTTGAATGTCCCTCTGCTTTCCAGGATATACAAGCTGGGAGGGGGTATTAATTGATTGTTCTGTTCATTTTGGTATGCAGGATTTCCCCATGGTATTATTACCATGACATGGAAGAGTTTTCTTGCTTATAGGGGCTTATGCTATATCCCTTTTCTATCCTTTGAACATTGGCAGTATCACCTATATCTCTGTAGAAAAACCCACAAAAACTACCTATCCTGTTCACTAAAGTCTGTGCTGTGTTCCCATTCCTTCCCTATGTGTGCCTGTCAATTTCTCTTATTACTTAAGATAAATTTTTGAAAAAAATAATTTGTCTTGTCAAGAGTTCTGTTGCTCCTTTAATAAGGAGTAATTATGTATGGAAATAAACAATCTCTCTATTTTCCTCCAGGCAGAGATTGATTGGCTTATACTTCAGCTGCATGTACTAGACTGTTATCTGTATGTGTCCAAAGGAGCATGTGTGTGTGCAAAAGGAAGGGAAAGAAGGAAATTAATAAGGGAAACACAGCTTAAAGAAATCAGATTTGCATTTAGATTGATTTCTGTCCTGAAGCCAGGTTAGTGTAACTTGAGTGATACCAAGGTTACTAGAAGGGACTTACGAGGTTGGGCACACAATCTGAGGCAATCCCATGGCTTCCACAACCACAACAAATAAAAACAAACTATAAAAAATACAGCATTTTTGGCATTACAATACAAAACACTCTGTTCAAAAGTCATCACTCAAACTTCGCGCTACCAGAGTTTATGAAGTGTGCACAGAACAACCTCACAAATACAAAACATTGCCTTGAAAGGAGAGAACATTGATCAGGCATGTCTGGACAGTCTTCCCAAAATTAAATTAGTTCTGATATCTCACAGAGAAATTAAAGAATTAAACAGTCCTAATTAAAAGGAGTAGAATATTTTGTCAGACAATATTATGCATGCCATATTATGATTTATTACTGACACATCACAAAAGAAATAAGAACTTCCAATATTCCCTCAATTTCTAAAATGGTATTTTAACTTACACTTCCAATAAAGTTTCAGAAGCTTTTCATTGTACCAAACAGGAAGGAACATGCACACTGAAATTAAAACATTTTCTGAAAAATAAACTCACAAGATCAATTCATTGCTACTTCCTATACAGTAGTAATTCAATAACAGCCATAGTCCAGTCTTGCCTGGTGTAATATGTCAAAGAAAATGCTCTGGCTTTTAACAATCGTTGCCTTCAAGCTGTTTTTCCCCTTGGAGGTTATTAAACCTTCAGGTACTATTAAGTCTCTTACAATGACCGTTTTTCTGTCAGAGGATGAGGCATTCCATAAGGAAAGGTAATACTGAGGATGAGTAGTCATATTCTTTGACTATAGGTCAAGAATATTCAAGAGATTTTGTAATTTAAGCTGCTGAATAAAGGAATAATTAAGTGGCCCAAGTATTGCTGTGCTGCTGCAGAAAAAGGCCTTTTCTTGTTGGATTTCTTGGTTTTCATCACTGCTTACCGAAGGGATTAGGGTAAACTCTTTTCATTTACAAGTAGGGTTGCTCAAAAAAAGAGCATTCTTTCCTTTTCTTAGATAAAAGCCCAAGCTTTGTGTGTTTTTAAATAGAATTCTAAAGAAAACACCATTCCTAACACCTCCCAGATTTTTCCACACAAGAAACAGCCTTTGGGTCTCCTCTCTGAGAGATATTTCAAACATTGCCTACTTTTTGGTAAAAGGTGAATGATATAAGCACACTATATTAAAGTAATAAATAGTAATAAATACATCCTGCAGCTGAGTGTGGGAACATCAGCAGACTCTTGAAGAAGAGTTGGTAGTGACAGTGAGCTGGGGTATCAGCAAGACCAAGAGGGACAGGAGGGAAGTCCAGGAAGCAAAACTAAACCTACAAGGAGACAGGATGCTGGAGACGCAAAAAAAGCTGCTTGTTCTAGTTGCAAGATCAGAGAGAGCAAACAGCCAAAGCATGGTTGAGAAAACACATGCAATGAAAGTATTTATTCTAGAAAATTCCTCTGAGCTGAAATGGTGAACATACATAGGAGCATCAGCAGCAATATTCTTTACAATGTAATTGAGTGAAGATAAGAAGATTAGAGCCACAGTAATGCTTAACTCTAAAAACAAGAGCTGCCTAAAAATTATTATTATCGTTGTTGTTGTTGTTATTGTTATCATCATCATCATTATTATTATTATTATTATTATTATTATTATTATTATTATTATTATTATTATTATTATTATTATTATTAGGAAACTAAGAAATTGCAGATTAAAAGCCAAGGCATTTATGGGAGGCATGAGAACTATTTAGCAAACCATAGGAGATGTTCAGAAGAAATACTTGCTACTTATTCTTTCAAAAAGATCGAATAAATTGGTGATGTGGTCAAATAGGATAAAAAATAAGGAAAAAGGGCTAATAAGATGTCCTTGTTTAAAAGTTCAACTCAGAAACATTAGATAGGAAGTTTAAGAAAGTATGGAAAAATATATCAAATGAACAAAACCAAATCAACATGACAAAGACACAAAAAATTTTTCAATACACAACTCAAAAAGGAATCTTACCAAAGAATCTGCAGGGTTGATAAGAAATTGAGCTATTAAAGAAAGATTGAAAGAAGATAAAACCATTGCAAAAATTTAAAAAAAAAAAAAAGAGAGAGACAGAGAGAGAGAAATCCAGCCATAACTGCATTCTATGCATCAGCTTTCTTGATGGAAGAGATTAATGATGTTCTGATCTCAGAGTGGGGTTTTGTCAGTTTTTTTTTTTCCTTTTCTGTACAGGAAATATGTCTGAGATATTGCATCAAACTGAAATGTCAGTAAGAGAAGTTTCAGAATAAATGAATAAAATTAATAGTAACAAGTTACCAGCACCAACACAGTACTGGATATGAAATTGCCAAAGCACTTATGTTCAGCTCACTATTAAAGACAGGAAGAAATGAAAAAAATTACAGCAATTTTTAACAGGCTTTTCAGAAGACTGAAAGAGCTAAGTCTATTAAATCTGACTTGTTGGCTAAAACTGCAACAAAGAAAAGAATTAGCAGGCACTTAAATAAATTCAGTACTGTGAGAATTGACCAGCACGCTTATTGAAAGAAACCCTGGCTCACAAATAAACTGGAGGAATGACCTAGGTGAACTATTTGACTTCCACTTCAGAAAAGCTGACCCAAACATTGGTCATATTCCTTAGGAAAAGCTCTTCAAGAATTTCAGATGTCCTAGGATGAGACACAGTGATATTCCTGAGCTCACTAACAGGGCCAGAGGCAGCAAACACAGCATAGGAAGGAACCATCTGCCCCATGGGATCTGTTCACTGCATTCACAGGTGACAGGAAAACTGATGGGAATCCTCAAGCAACAAATTTTACTGAATATACAAAACTGGTCCAGATACCTCACAAGAAAATTTAGGTTCTGAGTATCTTGCACATAAAACAATGGAGTGATAGAATGGCAGATGAAACTCAATGTCAAGAAAGGAAAGCCTTTAAGAGGAAACACAAGCATACCTATATACACATATTGATTATCTCCAACTCACCACTCTGAAATGTCTTGTCTTTGCTATTCAGTATTGGAAAAATAAAAGAATGATAAATAAAATTCTTCTGATAAAAATAAAAAATCTCATTGGTATGTGTTCATCACCCAGGTCACACAGCAGAAAAAACACAGAAAACAGCCTGTCAAAATGAAGATACAAACTCTTCCTTACAATTTAAAGTGAACCAGATCCTACTATGGTTTAGTCCAAATTAAACTCCAAGAATCCACTAACACTGAACTACGAAAATCAGGTTCTTCAGCTGCTTCTTAAAGCAAGCACCAACTCTCTCTTTGCTCTGAAGAAATCACAGCCACAATTGTACAGCCTTTTCAGTCTCAATTCAGGCTATGTTTTGCAATATATCACCAGGCTTGTTTGAGAGACACAGTCACATTTGGTGTCTTCAGCTTGTGACTTTTCCTTCACTTTGTACAAGTCACTTCCAGAGTAATTGTCTCTTACATGAGCAGGAAGTCAAATAACATAGAACAAAGTCTACTGAGCTCCCAAGGACTAGGACTGATGTTAGTGGAGGAGCAGGGGTACAGTGTATCCCTACTGAAAAAGCTGCTAATCTTGATGATCTCTAAGGACAATGATGAAATTGCATAGCAAACCTAGAATACACAAGCATAATTCAGTCTTCATTCTGTGCGATTCATATTACAGCCTTTCCAACAACACTGGAATTTAAGTACTGTTGAGTGCCCTAGCTCAATTCACTAAAGGGAACTTCAAAAGATCCTCAGTTCCTTGCAATGGTCTCCAATCCACAGAAAAACCAAGATATATTACCTGAAAAATATCCTCTTAAGTAATTTCACACAAGTTAGGAAAGATGAGGAGCAGTCCAGGCAAACTGTTTCCTTTTAATCTCTTCTAGATGCAAAAGCAGAAGCACATTTGCATTTGATCCATTTGCATTTTCAGTGTTTTCAAGCTGTGCAAGTCGTGCTATATTACACAGAGCTCAAATGCTCCTAATTCGAGTGACAAGTAATAATGAATGTGTGCTGGAGTTCTAACTCAGTTTGGATTAAATATCTCTTCATCTTTTACCATTATGTTTATCACTGACTGTCAGCTATATGTCAAATTGTTACAGGTACGTACATCATGAATTGTCTAGAAAAGGAGATAAGCACAAGGTCTGTGCGATTATACTTGGCAAAAATGTGGCATATTAGTTTAATTTAATATTTTGCCTCAGTTAATTTCATTTCAAAATGGAAAAAAACTTCTATTACTCTGAGATTTCACAGATTTCTACCCTCCTCCTGTGTACAGGGATTGTTTTTGCAAAAAGCAAAATCTGTTCTCAAATAGCAGTTGTAGAAATCGGCTTCTCTCAGCAAATTAGCCCAACCTATTTGTTTCCTTCCTTCCCAGGACTCCAAGGTACACCTCTTGACCCCAGTCTTGACTTTCACCCTGTACTGTCTGTGTGGAAGTGATCAATGAAAAACATGTTAAAGAGATGGAAGGGACTTGTCTTGCTCAACCTGAAATATTTGTTGGGGGATTTCTGCTAAATTCATTTGGATTGATCCAGAGCATTTCATTTGACCAAAAGAAAATAATCCTGGCTTCACTATATGGATTATTTAATTTTATTTTTTTTCTTTAACCTTGAAATTCAGGTCACACCTTTTCATGAGAAATGTTTCTTTGTAACAACAGGTTGAAAAATTTTTCTTGATGCAGTATGGATGTGTAATGCCAAATTGAAATGTTTCATTTGATTACTGTGGGGAAGAGTCCATGGGGATGCTGCACTGGGGTGAGGCTCCTGCCACGTAACAGGTCTGAGCCCCCGTCGTGGGCTTGGCAGGAGGAGAGAGGGCTTCAGCCACCTGTGAAAGAGAGCTTTGACATATTCTAAGTTTCTGTTCCTGTTTTATTATGAGTTACCAAGAGAATTCCACCTAAATTTGTAAATAGTGTGCATCACACCACCAAAATCTTCATTTCTTAGCATACACACTCTTCACCAAAATACCACCAGTTCCTTTCAAACCTTCTGGACACATGAACAAGACACACCTGAAACAAGTTTTTACTCCATAATTTTGCATCCCAGTGAACCCCCATTACTCCCCAGCCACTCTGCTCATCAGTATTTTCCTGGGACACTTCCCTGCTAGATCTTGGAGTGTGCTCCCAGAGGACTCGGGCAACCACAGTTGTCAGCTGCCTGAGCTTACCCATATATTCCCATGCACTAAACCTTTCACCAGCTACAACAATTGGAAGTACTTCATATACACAGTCCCAAAATTTCATATCCTTCACTGAGTACCATCACAATTACAAATCCCAGGAGACACAGCAGTAGCTCTCACTGACATGCCAAACTGCAGCCAATTCACATAGCATATTAATAATGTCAGAAAATTTAAGTACTATGGGGAAAACCAACCCTTCCTCCAGCCAAAACCCTGTCCTAATTCTTCAGTAGAAAACCACATTCTCTGACAATGATCTGAGTTTAATGTCTGTTTCCACTCATTTATACCCAGGCAACTGTGAATCAAGGAGTTAGAGCCCACTTATTCCCCCATGTCTCCAAGTATTTTTAATAAGTAATTTCAGCTAAGAAAAGGATCTGGTTTTGCATGTTTACATTTTTGCTAGTCTCAGCTCTGACCCCTCTTTTGAATCTGATTTACAAGTGACAGCCCTGCAGAAAGTGCTTTTCACAGAGAGTACTAATAAATTCCTAAAAAACAGATTTACAATCTAATCTCCTCATGTGTAGTGATGTGTATTAAATAAATTGTTAGCATCAGATACCACTTTAAATTTGGTGTATGCCCAAGAAACTATAGTCCATATTATCAACAGCAAAACTGTGTTTTTTCCTCAGTCCTGCTACTTAAACTGGTAGCAGTCTTATTGTAAGAAAATACAATTTTCCTAGCATGCTCTTCATTAATTCAAAGCAGCAACAGTCCACTCAAAAAAAAAAAGTTAATGGTTGATTTTTCTGACTAGTGTCTACTCTTTAGTATTAGCTAGCAAAATGTTTACTCCTATAAAAATATCCATTTCCTAGGGATTGTTAATTACACTCTATTGAGAAACAGTTATTTAGTTGAGTTACCCACCCCTTTAGAAAATGAAAAAGCTGAGGTATTCATTTTTGCAATGAATATCTATCCAGTAATTACCATATTTACTTTTCATTTATAGGGAAATAATCTGTTTTAATTAAGTCTAGCTGAAGAACTTTTATCAGATGTAATTATCCCTTTCAATAACTAAGTCTCTACTAATTACAGTTAACCATGGGATTTATAGCTCTTAAGTCATTTGGTGGGAAACATAATAAATCTTTAGTAATACATGCTATTTTACTATAAATTAATTCAGATCATTAACATAATAAACAAATTAGGATAATTTCACTTAATTAGTTATGGTGGTAAACTCAAAATCGCTTGTAAAGCTTCATAATAATCAAAATTTTACCAGTATTTTTAGAGATAATTTTTTGTAACAAACCTGTTTGAATATTTACACAGAAAACTAAATCACTGCTGGAACCCAGAATGCACATATTCCTTTTGGATCATACAGCCTTTAGGAATTGATGCTGAGTAACATTTTAAATGCAGTTAATTGTGCCCCACAGGTTTTCAGGTTTGTATCATTGCACAGTGAAGAAACTGTGTGGTGGTAAAGTAAGATTTTAGAAGTAAGGTACTTCCTCTCTCCTTCCCTTTGCTCATTTTTGCAAGTCCTCAAAAGGCAGGTACAGAGAAAGGTAACAACTGAGCACTCTGTGACCGGGGATAAGGGATTCCACAAGGAAAATAAAGCAGCTTAACCTGGCAGGGGTAGGTAGCCAGCCTGGATTAACCCACTGCCTGCTTCCCTTCTGCATGAATCAGGAGCAATGCACTGGGGAACAGAGCTGAACTGACAACCTGCAAGGACAATCCTGCAGCCTCTTACCAAGGCACACCCCAGCATGCACTGTCAAACCAACCAAGTGCAGGTGTCTCCTTGCAAATAACTCTTATTCCCTGTTCCATGCCCAGACAGCATAAGAACAGTGGGGCAGGGAACTGACATCAGGCATGCAAGGTAGAGACTCTTAGAAATCCCTTTGCCATCTTCTTCTTGAAATGAACTGTCAGTGTGTGCACCAACTGTTACATGAGCATTGTTCTCCTCTGCATAGACTGGGGAGACAAACACTACAGAATGTCAGCGTGTTGGCACGCAAACAGTTTACAACACACCATCCCTTCAGTGTTTCCACCTCCTGCTGCTTGGAGAGAAGTCTTGAGCTTAGTTCAGTCAGGTCAAAACCCATCTCTATATTTATACCAAAACCACTCATCAGATTACATGTTCAAGATGAGGAATACAGATGAACACAGATGAGTTTTTCAGTCATGAACTTTTGGAGCTTAATCTTCTTAGATGAACTCAGACAAGCAAAGAGCTTCCCTGCAGGTAAAATATCCTTCATAAATAGAGAATAAAGCAATCACCAAAACTTATTATTAAAAAAACATTTTAAATCCTTTTCCCCCCAAAGCATTAGTGGATCTTTCTGGTGGGAGTGCCCCCTCTATGCCATGCTGTCCTACTTTGTTGTCATGATCTGATAGGGACAGGGGGTATTTGGCTTACGTTGGCTGGTTTTTTTCTGCTCTTTAAGTTGCAACCTGTATAGGTGAGGGACATAGGAGAGACATAACTTTCCATGTCCTGGCCTCAGGTCTCAGACAATTCACTGCATATAAAGAAAAATGAGAAAACCAGTTTGGGGGATCTTAACTCGATGTTTTATGTACCAATTTTGGTCTTAGCATTTCCCCTGCTCCCTCCCTGCCTAGCACCCATCTTTTGGCTCACCTTTGGCTTTTGGCTCTGTAAGGACCTTTTCTTCTGGCCTCCATAGGCCGTTCTGCCCATAGTGATCCAGGGTCTATAAAATATCTCCTAGCCAGCAAATGTCACCCTCTGCCTCTCCTTGCTACAGTCCCAGGAGCGGGGCAGGCAGGCAGAAGGGGCAAAAACCATATACTCTCACAGAGCTCTCAGGAACACAGGGCAGCAAAAGGAAAAAAGAAGGAAAATCAAAGTCATTACTTCAAACCGGCCTTTGTTTCACCCAGGAGCCCTGGAAAGTCTCAGCAGCACCTCTTCACACCAGGCTGGAGGCTGGAGAAACTGGTCAGTTGATACCCAGTACTGTTTAAACTGTTCCAAGACAGAAGAGTGCACAACAGCCCCTTCACGGGAGGCAGACCAGATCCTCCCTTCCCTGAAAGCTTTGACTTTCAGGGCTCAAACTCTTTGGAAAAAATTCTTTCCTTCATACTACATAATACCCAGGACTAGGGCAATATGAAGCATGCATCATGCACAGAACTGGAGTTGCCCATCTGCAAATGCATGAATTTCACCCTTAACTGAACCTTTAATACATCAGAAATTGCCCATCTTCATGCTTTATTTTCTAAAGATGGATGGTGCATCTTTTTATTTGACTTAGTGCTGGGAAACTCAAAATCCTGTTTGTATTTCCAAACTGCCATGTTAACTTTCCTCCCATTTTTACTTAACTCATTTTTTACCTTAGTCATATTAATGGTTATGAAATAATATTAGATGATGTTCGCTAACCATTAACTCCAAAAATAATGGTTGTGCTAAATCAGAGCTAATTAGTGTGTCACAAACTCCAGTCCTAGCACAGGGTGATGACTGAACGAAAAGAATGTAATGTAACTTCACCAGGAATTACATATACAATTTTAAGAGGTATTTTAAATATTATTCTTAATAGCTGTCAGCAGAAACAATGGGATGTGATTCTTTAGAGAGAATTGCTCTTTACTAAGTACAGGGAAGTGAATCATCACCAGCCTTACACTGGCTGCAGAAAACAGATTTAATATTAATTTATGAATAGCTGAACTTTTTCACTTTAACATCTAACAGTGAATTATGCTCTAAAACTTTTCTATTTCAGTGCACATCAGCCAAGTTGTCAGGAGCAAAAGATCAGGATAACATAATTCTTGTTCTCACACACCCCTCATTTACTTCTGAAGCAGCCTGAATCATCCTGAAAGTAAGATGCATGGGGTGGCAAAATTTAAATGTGAAAGGAGTTGCTCTTTAAGGGCCATCAAGTTTTTAAAAGCATAACTTCCAGCTGAAACCGTGGGAGTGGGATTCATTCTCTCAGAGAGACGCTGAGTCATTCACATTCATTTCCAGTGCCCGTGAGCAAAGGAAGGTCAGGCCACTGGCTGTGCCTAGGTACCTGCATCCCAGCTCGCAGCAGGGGCAGGAGAAAAATGCAGATGGCAAAGGCTTCCGAGGCTCCGGATTTGCACCTTTTCAAACCTTTTTAATTCACTTAATGGCATGAAGCAATGTGCAGCTACACCAGTTCCTCAGTGCCTCAGGGGTCACTAAACAGGCTGCCAAAACTGTAACTTCTGCCATTACAACCAATAGACCACAGCATTTTATGTATTTCATACATTTTTAACTCTCTAATGCCTTTACAATGTAAAGCTGATATATAAGATCTCCCCAGAGAGTGGAAAACTACGTAACAGCTTTGGTAGTCTCCACAATCAGATCCCTAAACCCAAATTTTACAACTGTGTAGGCAAAGACACTTAAAACATGTTCATGGCACAGTGCAGAATCACAGTATTAACACAGGGTTTCACTTTTAACTTTCTCTTGCTTTTCACATTTATGAAACATCTACAAACATACATAAGATCAGATACCTTTCTACTGCTAGTGAGAAGATGAAAAAAAGTCAGGCCTGAAGGATCTATTTCTGGAAGATATCTTGGCAGAAGTTTTTTCTTCTTTTTTCCTTTCAAATGTAAAGTTATCACCAAGGGCTTTACAAGACCAGCTGAAAATGTGATTCTGTCACCACACAATGCAGAATCTTGGCAAAGCCCTACCCAGCTTCCTCCCAACGCTTCCTGTGCAACATGGGATGAGGAATAACATTATAAAAAAACCCCCACACACAATTCAGTGATGTCACATCGGGCTGAGCTTTTTATATTTACTTTGAGAGATGCCAGCCCCATTCCGCTTCCTTTCCTTTCTTGATATTCTCTCTTTGATCTCCATAGATGACAGCCCCCTACCCTGCCTTAGGATTCCCAGAAAGCACTGAGATAATCTTAGTCTTTAGTCATTCAGTGCAAAGGGTTACAAAAAACCTCAAGAGTACATAGCCACAAATTGCCCTTCTGCTGCTTCTATCATGGTATGCTTGGACGCAAGCACAAAAGAACTTTGATTTTTCTACTGCTCAAACTAGGATATTAAAATGCAAGAATTCATTATCATTTATTTTGAAATAAGCGAAAGGCTCCTGGGCATCATTTTAGTATTGCCAGCAAGTGTGGAAGGAAAAGGCTTCAAGTTCTAGGGAACAGGCTCCAGTTCAGCTGCAATCAAAAATCTAACTAAAACCAAGGTGTAAAGACATCAAATACCTGGTACAATGTTCAAAGACAGGTGGGCTGCTGCAGTATAACTCACTGCTGAGCTTTGACAAATGAGCTGCATCTCTCTAACATTACAGAAATCTGAGATCCTTCGACTAGACTCCGCAAGAGAGTCTCCAACACCTGATGGAGGAGAAGGCTTCAGTTAAGGATCTGGCCCCTGGTATTATGATGACAGTAAGTCCTCCACAGGAACATCCACAGGATACTTAATGGAACAGTATTCCCTTACGGAGAAGACAATGGAAGAAAGAAGGTGAAAGGCTTTTGTGTAGGACTCTTTATTATTACCACTACCACCTGGGTGTTCTATCTACTCAAACTATCTCTGTGATCTCTCAGGTGTGGTGAAACACTGACTAATACTGGACATAAAATTGGTAAGCCTCCATGATCTTAGTAACTCTCAACATTTCCTGAACAGTGAAATCTCAATAGGCAGCTGCTCTCACCTCTCCAGGCTATTTTCTCTGTGACAGTAAATACATCCAGCACTACTGCTGTATCACCCCTTCAAGTGCTGCTGGTACAAACCATCGATTATAATTTTATAATGCCGTGGGTGCTGGTTATTACATTAGGTAATCATGAGACGGTTACAGAACTACGCAAGGAAAGTGAAGCCTCAGGCTGTTACGGCAGCTAACAAACCCATCATTAATTACTGAGAAAAAAGCTTTCTGCCTTTTAAATAATTTATACAGCTGGATCTACAGTAGCAAAAGATTAATCCTAATTAAAATGGAATCTTTAAATTCCAGGGGAAAGGCTGACCTCTGGACTCGACCAGCACCAGCAGAGCACAGATAAGGACCAGAGCTAATGACAATCCTGCCCTTGGGCTGGCACACAGCACTTCTGACTCTCACTCTGGGCTGGGATTCCCTCTATGAAATAATTTCAGATAAAGACCTGCTAATCTCAAACTTACACACTGGATGCCTTGCTTAAGCACTTTATGCCTATGACCAGCATATCTTTGGAAGGGTTTCTTTGTTTTGGTCTTTGAGGTTTAGTGAAGGGTAATATAATCTTCCAACAGGATTACTGCCCTCCTAAGTTTCAATTTAATTGGGCTCTGGTGTAGTTCAGTTCCTATATACATTCAAAAAAATCTTTGGATTAATTCAATCTGTATAAATAATATAGTTCCCTAATATGCAAGGCAGTGTGCTAATGCACTCCAAACCCATTTGCATTTTTATTTCACAATGAGCAGCTTTTGTTATACTGTATTTTAAAATGAAGCAAAATATGGCAAAATATTAATCTCATCATTATGCTTCCTTATGGAAGTCCTTGCTGTAGCTCCTGTTATGTCTGAAAACAGATCAGTACTGGTCCACTTTTCTGAACTCCAAAGCTTATGGTAGGACTCTTTTTTCCAGTCTGGTGATTCAGGTATTAAGCATCAACAACTTCTCATATCAAGTGCTTTCAAAACTCTTGGATACTTTGTCTTTCCAGAGTAATTCCAGATTTCTAAAGATCTATCCTTTTAGCATAATATGGAAAAAAACCTGCATATACATATATTTTTTATACATATATATATATATACACATGCATACACTGTATGTCCCATCACTGTAACAGGACATAACTGTGCTAATCCTCAGCCTATGCAGTCCATCCAGTGGACATCCCAATCAGTAAAAATAACTTCCAGCTATGCTGGGGCTACACTATTTTTTTATTAATTCATTTTAATAGTACTTCAAAGTATTCTATTCTATTATCTCTGGCTAGAAAGTAAAAGACCCTTTGTTCAGCGCAGATTGAGTTCTTTTTGTATACATCCAATATCTTATTTTCAAATGAAAATTGTTGCACTATTACCTACATTTGTCTACAGGCTCTAGTCAATAGCTGTGTTGCTTTATCTCTCTGCACAGAAGGACCACATCACACAGTACATATTTCTCACCATTGTTACAGTGGTCTTCCTTAAAACTACCTACCAGCTAAACTTTATTATTACTTTTCAGTGTTAAGGTTATCTGAAAAATGTTATTTGACATTAAAATCCACCCATTATACTGAGTATTCCCTAAACCACATTTGTTAACCTAGACTAACCTCCACATAGTTAAATTAGCCTTTCATGTCTAATTATGCCCTGTGATGGGATATATTAGTTCCAATCCTCACAGTCACAAAGGACCTGTAGTTTCAAGTTACTTCTATATTTGGACAGTAATCCAAATAGAGACATAAAAGCAGGATCAAGGCCTAGATGTAGGATTTTGTACCACTTCCTAAGGTCAGTTTAAAGATTTGAAGACTCTTGGCACTCTTCTAGTTGGGAGCTCCTGGAAAATTAACCTGTTTCAAAACTGACAGCAGGAAATAGTAAATAATCTCTCTGTACACAAATTAACTTTTTAGCACGTTTGTAACCTGACAGACTCATGTGCTGTCCTCAGCTGCCTGTGCTAGCAATTCACATAGTATATTGGAGAACATACAGAAGCACTTTGGAATGAGCTAATGGTTTTACCTGAATGGTAAACTGTCATTACCTAATTGTTACACAACAATCAAAGTGGGTTTTGAGGCTCTAATAATTTATTATTTCACAGATGATGATCTTCCCATCCATTTGATGTTCTCATTTATCTAACCTAATTCTGATGTTATTTGGTTGTTTGGTAATTTTGCTAAACTGTTCAATTTGCATTTAAAACCCATGCAATATAAGTTAATATAAATTAATAAAATTGTGTCAACTACTCAGTAAGGAAATGTTAAATTGCTACAGAATAAACCTTACTTAAAGCAGATCTCAGAAGAAAAGACAATTGCTTTGTATACTGGACAAAGCTGTTCAGACTGAAAAGTTCATGGAGCCAAGGAAAGAGCTATATGGAATTGAGTCTTAAGTCATTGCTGTAAACAATTCTTCACTGAAAATTCAAATATATTAAAATAAAATAAAAACCATGTGGGTCTTAGTGTTACTCTTTTTATCACATGGCAACTGTCCCTCACTGCATCTCTCTTTTAAGGCCACATTTCAGTTGTGCAACTGTGCATGAGCAGAATGAAAGGTATGTGCCAGGAATACTCAGACAAAAATCAAAACATCTTGTGTTCTTATGCTCCTCATCACCAGCCCAAAACTGGCTGAATTTTGCACAGCACCCAAAGCAGCTTCTCTCTAGCAGGCTGGAGACTCTGAGGGCATATCACGTGGAGGAGGAAAATATCACTGCCAGATGATCTTCACAAAATGACTTGGGGCTCCAGCAGAGAACTGAAGCCTGAAGTTCTTTTTTTCTGATTGTTTAGATACCTAGAGAGACATCTGGAAAAATGGGAGTTTTGCCATTGGCTTCACTAAGGTGAGGACACTGCTCTTCAGTCATTCAGAAGTCATTCTGAACTTCCAGTGAACCCCAAAGAGAGCATTTGTTCAAGCAGATCAGCAACTTCCCCCTCTTCACATATTGCTTATGCTGACCTGGCCCTTTGGTATCTTCCCTGCAGGGTCACGTGTTTACTCAGCAACAAACACACCTATTGGGTGTCATTATTTTATGTAATCTCATCCATTTACTTTTGGCCCTTGTAATATGTTTTGTTACTGTTTAGCACAACGTGGGGGTTATATTCATCTCCTCACTCCCTTTCTATATCTAGGTTCAGCTGTCACATACAGTAACAAAACATTAGTTTCAGTTCTGCCTCCCCAGTAGTTCACTAAGCACAGTAGCATTGCTCTCACAGGTCACTCCCTCCTACAGCTGGCAGTCACGATGTTTGCACATCCACCATTCACTCAGACTCCTCTCTGCACTACACCTTCTTCTGCCACACAGCTGAGAGTCCCTTCCCCACTCTACAGTTCAAAACCCCTCTCAAGCTGGATGATCACCAGGCTCAGAAAAGCAGAGGTGACTGTGTCACCATGGAAAGACACAATCCAACAAAAAAAAAATCACAGGGCAGGAAGCAAAGTATGCCTGAGTAACCCCAGTCTGGCATGCTGACTTACATCAAGGGATACCTTCCCCTAGGCAGCCCTTCTGGTCACCTTCTGCGATCTCCAGCTCAGGAATGAAAATGCAAAATGACAAACCCTTGCCTTGTGGTATCTCCCCCAGAGTACTAACATTTCCCATACAGTCTCTTCCACTGCAAACTCCATAGAAATGACAAAACCCACAAAGTTCAGTATTTTTTCCAGCTCCAGCTCAATGGCAAGTCTTCTGGCAGCTACTCAGCAGATATAAAGCTACGCAGTCCTGTAGGATAGGAAAGATGCTGAAAATCCATGAAGTTGCCATGAATGGAGGATATAGGCCATTGTAGTTTATGAGAGTTGGCTAAGGATCAAAGCACTATAAATATTTAGGGTCTGTAAAGAGCAAAAACTAATAGAGCATTCAAATCAGCCAGGATAAAAAGCACCCAAAAGGAGAGAAGATGTAATTATGTTCTATAATTTGCTAAAGTACTTTCAGTGCCCACATCTCAGTGTATGACTTCTATTATTAATGACTTAAATGTGTAAGTAACAAAGGACTGTGCTACCATTTGCAGTTCATAATTATGCCATATTTGCCTGCCACCACTGATTCACTAATACTAATTTTAACATACAGTGTTGAGAACTGTACAATAAATCTTGTGATATAAAGTAACAACCACTCCAGCCTTGTCTGTGATTCTCTCATTTCACCCAGAATAATCTTTTTCATATTCTCTATACACTGTTTTAAGAATTAATAGCAATAAACACGTTTGTATTACATAAAATGTGAATTTTAGTGGAACTGTAATTGTTGAAAAGTCAGTACTAAGAGCATCTCACTGAACATGGTGTATGAGCTGGGAATCAAAAGTCTAGAAAGTATAAAATATATTACCAGTGGATTCAGAACACAGTCTAATTTGGCATTCTCTTCCAGTACACACTGCCATGAAAATATTTTACTTGTCAGTGCCTTTCTCCATTTGACAGAGATATCTTCTTTAATGTTACATTGGTACACTCCAAGATAAATTTTACCATTTGTTATCTTAGCATTTCTTCAGGGCTGTATATCTGAATAATTCGGCTAGATTTTTATATTCATTTTCACAACAGCCCACCATATTATTACATTACAGGTCTTTGTAGCTAAAATCAATATTCAAAGTTACTTTTATATCCTGCATGAAGTTTCTATATTCCTATTCTGCAACTAGAGTGTGCATAGTTTGTATTATTTAAAGTTCCTACAGCAACCCCATGAATATTATAGTATTATTCTAAAATTAACTTTTATGTGCATTTTGCTGCAAGACAGATGAGCAAAAAATATAAATACAGTTAAGTCTAGACATATTAACTTCTTCTGAACATGTTTTGGAGACAGTCAAAATGTTATATATCTGGGGAGTGAAACAATAAAAAAATTGTTTTCCAAAGTACTTGGTTTACAGAAAGCTTTAATGAATACTCTCAGCAGAGAATTAAAATTCAGTGCTTATTCATTGCAAGACATTGGCATTTCTTACTGACTGTTCTTTAGTTTTTCAAGAAATTGAGGACTAAAAATAATTCAGAATTTGTGAGCCACAACACCCATTACTGCAAGTGTCATGGATATAGTAATATTTGCTGAACTTCTATCTACTGCAATTGATTTTAATCTGACCAGGCTTATTCCTTTTCTATGAAGGACAAGAGTGCTCCCAGCCGGTTCTGTGGTTGCAAAACTTTACCCATCATTCTCTAAATATCACCAAAATATCAATCAATCTACACTGAAGCACCATCCTGAGCTAGTAGATAAACCAGTTACAGGAGATAACAACTCTCTTCACATCTGTTTTCTCTTTCCTTACCATCCCACCAGTAAAAATGTATCTTTAAAGCAGGACAGCATGGACAAGTAGGATTTAATGACCCACTAAAAACCCAGAAGTGGAATGTGGCTGACACTTCATCTGCTGTTTCTTTACTCTAGTTCAAACCCAGGAAAGCAGTGCAGCAGCATTCAGCTCTGACTGTTCAGAGTAATACCATAAGCATGTGCTTAACTTTAATCATGTCGTTGCTCTCATCCTGGACTTGATTGTCACCTGATGGGTCCCAGATGCTTTGCAGAGTAATGTCTTTATGTCAGTTGTTAAGATTCATATGCACAGATTTAATGGGCCAGCTCCAGACCCCTTTCTTAGTAATGTCAGTGGAGGGTTACCTGAGACATCTGCACATTATGGGCAGAACAATGCCCAGACTTCCGACAGCCACACAGCCTGATCCTACCAACTCCACCTACAAGTTCCTCCTCATACAGGCAGCCCTTTTACAGATGCAGCAGCAAGGGGAATAATGACAGTTCTGTCCTGCAGTCAGTGCTGGAATAGGCAGCCACATCCAAAAGTTTAATCTCACACTCCAAAATAAAAAACAAACAAGATGATATTATTTGGTCCAAACAGTATCTCTTCTTGTAAATGTATCTTTTTGTACTGTTGTGGATATCTTATGTCTTTTATTAAATAAGAAACATACAGCAAAATGAGGGCTTATCTCCTGCCTAACAGATTGCCTGTGGGCAATCAGCTTTTTGACCAAGGTGTATCATTTCCATAGCCTTTCAGAAAAAGAGCAATAAAAAAGAAAACCTGGTTATATAAGTGATCTCTCTGATGAGAAAAGTCCACCTTAAACCATCTTCTATCTCCCAAGAAGGAGCACCAATTATCTGTCCTCACTCAAGATACAGTGTTTGATCCATGTTGCAGAGAGGCACAACAGCATATTTAGATTGTATTACACCTGCAATATAAAGCTCAACACGAAAAGTACTTTACACAGAAATCTCTGCCATCACTGCTCGCTATCCTTTATAAGATACCAGAGATGTGGTCTGTGCTGGAGAAAACATAGAATATTATTTAATTTGTGTATCAAAGTGTACAAACACAAATAAGGAATATTTGGAAGCTGACCACATCCTGAACTGATTTGCAGCCACACCAGGACACTGCCTGCCATGTAATGCGTTCTAGCTGGAATCTGCTTCTCTATATGCTCAGACTTTTTCAGCTACATAATTACATTCATAATTCTTAGGGGACGGGAAAATGTATTTGCAGTTATCCATTAAATAATTTTCCATTATTAAATGGGAAATTAGGAAGAAAGATGACAGTCTTTATCCTTCAAAAAACCAGAAGGGCCTTGACTGCATACCTTAGTATTTGACTTTTGGTACAATATTTCTGTAAGCACAGAGCTCCCACTAATGAAACACATGCCATTACACAACCATGCTGCTCACTTGAAAGAATTTAGCACTATTTGAACTGCAAAATCTAAAATTTTCATAATGATGCTATTAACTGCCTATGCAGTGGAAAGGTTCTGAAACATTTGTGAAAACTCTCCACAAAGTACAGAAATTCAGATTTATACTTAAGCATTTTACCATAAACTTCAAAGTCCAACAAAATATGAATTCATATCAGTCCTTAGACAATGGAGAAAGAAAAACATAGTTTGGACACAAGGGAATTTCAGATTTCTTCAGTAAGAGAGAACTTGGAAAAAAACTAAACTCTACAGTGCCCCAGCTCCTGTCAGATGGACTCCTGAACATAATGAAAAGTTGAAAAAATGGCAAGTGGAGTATAATCCCTTCTTGGAAAGAAGCTGTTTTACTACTTTAGGTACTGGCACTATTTTCAGACATCAGGAAACACAGAGACAGCAAAGGAACCCCCTTCACTCCTAAGTCACTGGCACAAACCTGGTACATATAAGTGCCACTTCAAAGCCACTACTTGGACAGCCATAGGTGAAACAGAGAAATTCTGCACTCTGCTCCTAGCAAATGATATACTGGAGATGGAAAACTTTGGCCATAACCTGAGTCCTTTCCCTTCTAGTGACAAGCTCCGGAATGAAAACAAAAATGCCTGTAAACAGTTACTTGTTCAGCTGTCATGATTTTGGCCCTGGAGACCCTTCATTTAGTTCCCTGATACATGTTCACTGCCTAGGAATAGGTGGCTGCACTGTGCTGTAGGTGGATTTCCACTACAAGGCTTTTCATCCTGGCACTGCGCACGAAATACCAATGCTTTTCTCCCCTGATGACTGCTTCATTGCAGTGACTCTGATGATGAATGAGCAATAAACATACCACAAAATTAATTCAACCCTATGGCAGATTATTGTGAGAAGCTGAAAATTACAAAAACAGACTCGTTCTTATTACAGCTTTAAGACTGGTACACAAATCTCATACACAAAAGGAAACTATAATGACATGAACATAAAGGTTAATGTGAGGTTTGAATGCAATATTAAATATTTATCTTGCAGAGGTAAACAGCCACAATGAATATCTGAAGAGTAAACACATATTAAATCAATTCAAGTGCTTGCAAACAAATCTATTCTCAAATGCATTTACTTGAAGACAAAGAGTCTACATTGCCAAGAACCCAGACATTCACTGATGTCAATGTACTTGAAAAGCACCAGCCTCTTGTGAACAGCCATTTCAGGAGGTCAGCTTTCTGCCCAGTAATCACATTTCCTGGACTCTCTCATCACAAATTCAATTTAGGGCAGTTTTGTGCTCTTTAAAGTAGAGATTGAACATTTTTCCAAAAGGTGCACGCAGGTGTCAAAAAACCCCAAAACCCTCCTAACATCTCCCTGCTGTCTTTGAGATGGAAGACAGATCAAAAAGCCTGGATCCATCTGTGTGCACCATTCTTATTTCATTGTCAAAATCCTGGACTAGAACCCAATTACAGCAGCAGATCTAAAACCCAGGGAACTCCCATGGGTTCACCTCACACTGTGTGGAAATGTTGACTTTTCAATGGTTTTGAATGAGTTTATTTTGATGGTTGATGTCCTAACATCCCACAACTTACAGCTTTGGAAACATAAACTTTTGCCTTAGCTTCTTCATAACCATAGTTCTGGCATGGAGATGAACTACAATAGGAGATTTCATGAACTGTGGTGGTCTCCTCTCTTAGCATGTCTGGTAAACGTAGGGAAGAACCACCACTGAAGAAGACAGTAAGACCTTCTGAAACCTTCACCCTTCTTAAATGTAACGATATCCTTAGAATACAATACCAATTGCCAGGTACAGGGAAATGAGCCGTATGGGAAACTAACATCTCTTCATCTCTTCATTAGGTAATGACTGTATTTCCATATAATAAAGCCAACAAGGTAAGCTTGTACCAAGACCCACAAAAAAAACACAGTTAGGAACTGTCAGATTGCTCCCTCCTCCTTATATATAACATGGTTTAGGTATCAGTAATTAAAACTACAGAATAGGAAAGTGAAGACTTAATAACTCTCTAATTTAACTCTCTAAATGAATACTTGGTCTGGACTTTTTAACACATGCACCTTTTAAACTTTCAGAATGCCTCAGGACAGAAATTTCACACATTGCCAGTGCAGTAATTACGATATTCAATGAAGAGCAATAAGTCAGAGCTCTTTGTAGCTTGATGACAGCATACCAACAAAGAGTTGGAAACAAGGATATCTAATTTTTTCTGCATAATGTAACTAATTATGCAACAATTCACAGATTAAACAAATCTTGTATAAACATAATACCTTCATTTGTAGGAATTCCCTCAGTTTAGTTAAGCAATTCCTTTCCTAATTCTTGAGCTGTCATCAAAACAGACATGTACCACAATACCATTTCCAAATGTAACCCTTGATACTTCCATAAATAAATGAAGGAAGAATTAATTTTTTTTGTGTATTACTTAATTATTTGGTGTAAGAGAAAATAACAATTACTAATGACAAAAATAAGGGTTCCAAGATGTAATTCTATAAGATTTTGGCATACAGGAACATTTCTCAAGGTGATTTCCAACTGACTTGGGGTGTAATGTATTTTTAAAGGAAAAAAATTTAAACCCCTAGTACATTATTTAAACTTGGTCACTTCTATAAAACAGCAGGAAATTCTTTGACTATAACACTAAATGACGGCTGGATATGGAGGCTATCTCTCCTCGGCTTTCTCAGAGCANACAGGGGAGGAATTAAGGAGAGTCCAGGGTTACAGAGCCAATAACTTGGGGAATAAGGAGGAGAGAGTGAAGAATCAAGAGGGGAGAACAAATCACCAACCGAATAACGGAGAACTTACTAGAACTTGGGGAGTATATAGAAATTAACTGACAACCGGGTATCCAATGAGGGGACTTGGGGGTAGGCTTGTCATAACTTGGGTTAAACTATTGTGACGTCTGTTTCTAGGGGGAGCTCTTTAGTTTTGGGAGCCCTCCACCAGAACTCCTTTTCTTTGGTGGTACATTCTGGGGCTCTCAAGCCTTTATTATTTATACGTACCACCCCAACAGGAGACCACTGGCAGTTTGAGCCAAAGAAGAAGGCAGTAATGGACCAACATCACGTGTCCTTAGATTATGATGATTACTTATTTTACAGGATGTTACTATGCTAATATGATATTAAAAATTTTACAATTACCTGGCTTTAATGCGTTTACCGCTGAAGGCCATCCAAAATTTGCTTTGTCAGCAATGCTCATGAATTATCACAAACCTAAAAAACAATTACTGTGATATCATCTATTTCAGCTTTCAGGCTGTATATACAGTAAAAATAGTGAGTAATCTAGCAGAAGAGAGATCATTTACAAACAGAGAATACAGTAATGTAAGATTGATTAGATAAAGGTAGGTAAAATTAAAACCAGATAAATTAGATAAACAGACAGTTTCTCAAACCCATACACACAAAAGAAATGAGGTTTATTAGTCCAGGAACTGTCGCACTGTACGGACACAAAGAAAACACACATAGCCGAACCAGGCCGAGAAGCCAAAAAAGAGAGAGCCAAAAGAGAGAGCCAAAAGAGAGTCAAAAGAGAGAGGGCAGAACCCTCTGACCTTTATTTATATGTTCTTAGAAATCACCGTGGATTGGAGGTAGAAATTACCACCTCTCAATCACACTGGTCAAAGGAAAAATCCATCACATGTCTCCGTCTAGGAGAATGGAATGAAAACAACAAGGACAGTTAGCAAAAACATGGCCATGTTTACAACAGCATGTGCGAGAAAGAACTACAGCAAAGAGAAACATTGAAGAACTGCAAAACTCAGGACAACAAGGAACTGTGGAGTATTTCATGAGCATTGGGTTGAATATTAGGCACCAAAGATCACATCTAATTCAGCGAGCCACTTTTCCCCCATTACTGCCAACATCTCACAGCAGCTGCTCCGTACCTGGGAGCCTCTAGCAATGCCATCTTCCTTTTTCCTTCCCAGCTGTTCTTCTCGCATGTGAGGAAAGGAAAACAGACTAAGACAGATCAGCCCAGGTTGGCAGCCATCTCTGGAGAAACCAATCCAAACCAAAGCCTCTTCGCATCTGTTTGCCAGGTCCCTTGTGGCAATGAATTTCACTTGAAGACACCTGCCTGAGGACATGTACTCTTCACACTGTGACAAGTCCTGGGCCTCCTTAGGCAGACATATGCTCCCCATTCTTCTTCCACATTACTCTTAATTTAAGAGGTACAAGTCTCATCAGGCACTGAATCATGGCACACAGAGGTAGCAGGTAACTGCTGGTTGAAAATGGTGTGTTTTATTTAAAAATCAGTCCAAGGGTGTCTCACAACCTCACTGCTGCAGCAAGAAGTGGGTCTGAAAGGCTGCACTTGTCATTAGTGCAGGTCTTGATATAGAATTGTTAGGCACAATTTATGGCTATAATTTAAAAGTTAAACTAAGACAAAGCACTGAACTGAAAAGAACTCAATTAACATGCAGGAGGTCAAACTTCCTGCTGATATAATTTCTCCAACTTCAATGGAAGTGGAACAGAAGCAAATCTGGCTCATTATTCCCTATTCTTCTGAAGATATACAGATGATATTATCTGTTATACTGTTATCACAACATGGAAGGGGTTCTGCAATAGTGACCACTAACACCAAATGCTGGGAGAAGATAAATGCTATTTCTTGCTTCCAAACAATGAACAGAGAGAGAGATTCAATCTGGTCTCAAATAAGCCAATATTCAGTGTAAGCCCTTACACTGTACCATGATAACTGTCATGCCCTGGCCAAACATAAAGAAAGTCATGGATGCAGACTTCTGAACAAGCAAATTAAAAATTTTAAGTACTGTTCTCAGGAAAAAGTAAGGAAATATTGGACCTAGTCCAAATCCCACTGCAAATGTGGGTGATTTCACTGCTAGGAACAAAGGGGGTTTTTTCCTCAGAGTTCAGGCTTTACCCAGTTATGGAGTTACGTCTCAAACATAATTCTACCTTTTTTGTTTCTAACTTAAAGACTGTAGACTATTTTGCTTATCCTAGGGTTGGGATTTACAAATTTTGGTCTTGGTATGCTGGTATTTGCAAAGCTCCATGCTGGGCTTTCAAAACAGAGATTAACTTGTCCCATTAAATCTTTTTATGCACAGACTTCCAGTCTGCACATAGGTTCCCTACACCTGCCCTACAAACTAAGGGACACAATTAAAGAACTATTTCCTGTGGAATGGGACACCAGAAAATTATGAAAGCATGTTACTCTGTGCTTTTATCTTCAAGCATTTTTATTTTATTGTTTTACATATGCAAACATTGCCACATAGGGCTAACCTATGAACAAACACTATATTTATCCAGGCTTGGTGTCCTTCTAGCACTTAGTCCTTTTCAGCAATAGCAACCTGAGAGATTTCATTAGTCTCATTCTACTCTAGTCAAACATTTCCACTGAGAAACAGCAACTAATTAAGCACATCAAGAGTAAAAAAAAGATAGGAAGCAAAGATACCACAGTTGTTAAATCTAAAATACCTCCTGTGCCACTATTTAAAAAAATATATATATCAAATTTCATTACAGCCTCATTTGAAGAAATGGTAAGAATTAATATTAACAGCAAATCTTAATTTCTTAGCTAGTCACTAGCAGTTACAAGGCCAGATTCCAGTTATGGGATACCTTCCTTTATTTCTACAAAAAGTTAAACACCCTTGCATGCTGGACCAGAAAGATAAGAGGATGCCTCAAGAAATTCCCTGAGAAAACAGGCACTGTTAGAAGATCCCTGTGGGTCAGATTTCACAGGTAGGCCATGCTCTGCCATCTGCTAATGCTATCACAGAGTATTATTAATTGAGACAGCGTGCACTATTGCCTGGTGAGATACTGGACAGGTCTACAGCTGCTTTGGAAGAATTAGCCAGGACACATCAATTTGGTAACCTTACTGTAATGAAATGATAGATGGCCAGCTGGTGGAAAAGGCCACAGATTGCTGGATCTATGCAGTATTATCTTCTGAATCAAAACTGACACTAAGACAGGGACATCTCTCCTCAGGTGGAACAAGCCTTCAAGGAAGCTGAGGCTCTTGAAAGTAAAATATAAACTTAAGTTCAAGAGAAACTGAACTGTAAAGAAAAGCATCGTGCTTAAGGAGTCCAACACGTCCTGAAATTGTTCTTCCTATAGCTTTTTGATAGCTGAAGCAACATCCCTTTCTTGCTAAAACTGGCTTAGAAGAGGAAAGATTTGCTTATGATAAAATGCACCACTGTCCAATGAATAACAGCATTTACATAAATAAGTTGAAATTACTATTGCACTCCTGTCTTGGAGATGAGTCCAATAAATATTTCCATGTGTATTCATGCACAGATAAAATATTTTTGCCATGGCCAAAGTGCTACGTAAGTTTTGCACTTCACAATTCACCTTTTCATCAGCTTCCTAATTCCCTCATGTTACATTTTTGATGGAAAACTGAAGGCCAGCCTTATGTGAATATTCTGTTCGTTTCCAGCCTTTAGATTCCAACTTTCTTGAAGCCAAAAGAAGTTTGGCATTGAATTCTGGATCAGGACATGGCTTTGCCATGGGATCCAAGATGCAGCTCTAGATTCCATTACATTTTGCTTGAACCTTTACCAGCATTTGGCTTCTAGTGTGGCTGATTACACACCAGCAACAATTCTCCACTATTCACTATCCTCACCATGTGTACCAATATCCTGATGAATTAAGCTTTAATTCCTTTTCTCACACTTTTGAGATATGCAACAACCAATGCAAGAACAGCTTGTTTCCTTGTTTTATATCTCAGCCCAAACATGCTTGCATTAAAACCCCTATTTGCTCATCATTAGGAGGGGGCAATGTCTGACCCTAATTCTCCTGGGAGACAGATGTCTGCCTTGGCAGGTGTAGCCACATAGAAGTGCCACAGATACTGCTGTCATAGACTGTTCAAGGCTGCTGCTCAGATATTTATTGTAGCAAGCCCATAAAACTGCCCATGATGTTTCCAGCTAAGTGGGTAAGAAAAAAAGTATGCTTCCTGCATAAGCTAAAAATGAAAAGGGCTAATTAAATCAACTCTGAAATAATACTGAAACTATGCAGTAAGGGTTCCTCTCTCTCATGCAAATGCACAAATTTCAGCCTGGTCTGACCCGATTACTGCAGCCCACGATGACAAAAGAAATGACACAGTAGATGAAGAAATCTCTCTGGGCACTTGCTGACATATAGTTCTGAACAATAGTAGAATGCTGACATGCTGTAGGCTCATCAGGATGTCTGTGAGGTAGGTGCCACATACCCACCCATGAGTCACATCCTATTCAAGGCTCTGAAATCTGTTTGTTGTGAACAGTCTCCTTTGGGAGCTGATTATGGGGTAATGCTGAGAGTGGATCTGCATTCAGTGCTGCTGAAACAACCTTAAGAAACCACTGCTCAAAACTGGCCTGAAAGAAGAAAATGGCCAAATACTTTTTTTTCTTTCCTTTCTTTTTTTTTTCTTTTATGGCAGACAGAAAAACAGACTCCTAAAGGTATTCATGCACAGCCACGGGGAACATTGAGCTGTCGTGGTGTTCATCAAACAGTTCTCCAGGCTTCGGCTGAGCTTTTCCTCTGCTCAGAAGAATGAGAGCAAAAATAGCCGTCTACCTATTTTGGAACATATTTTACTCTGTGCTTGCTGAGGTCAGTAACAAACCTGTCCCTTCAGGAAACTTTATTTAGCTTCTTCTCATCTCCTTCTTACAGCATAAAGGAGCATGAATTGTTACTGTCCAAATTCTTAACTCTCAGTTTCCTTCTGATAAACCAGCAGTACAGGAGAGTCACTTGGCATTCCAGAACTACAACTGGCCTTACCATTCTAGATTCTAGAGGACTAACAACATTTATACTTGCTGCTGCCAAAACCAAACAAAATGTTGTTAATTTCAACAACTAAGTTTAATCATGCAGGTGTTATGCCTGTAGTGCAGAAGTGTATTATTTTAGGCAATATGACTTGTTTAGGAAGACTTTTCTTGTCTCCCACCAAAGTAGGGGGGAAAAAAAGGAAAAAAACTGAAAAACAATAACATACTGTCCTGTCCCAATATAAAAGAAAGGGCTCGGGTAGGATTCTTTTAATAGCTTTTTCGGACAAAAAATAAAGCCCAAACGCGGCAATATTGTATTTGAGAACAGTTTATTGATGGGAAGGGGTAGGTCCCTACTGAGGTGGGATGAGAGGGGAAAAGAGAAATGGAGAAAGAAACAACCGACAGAAACAGCGTTACCACAAGGGCCCAGTGTTCTGTTTGGTCACTGGATTGATCATGAAGTGCAAGTGCCGCAAGCCGCGGTGTGAGGGTGGCGTGGCTGGGTGCAAGTGGTGTGGCTGGGTGCAAGCAGAGGCAGCTGGCTGAGAGGGCTGTGGCGGCAGCGAGGTGCGGCGGTAGTGCCTGCGCGACTTTTGAAGCGGACTCGGCGCGGTTTCCAAACAGCAGCAAGCTGCGTGTCTAGGGTCGGAACACTGCGGCTGCAGACAGCATGGCTGGGTGCATGCGGCGGCGGGATGCGGCGGCTGGCTAGCTGCTGTTGGGGTGCAGGGAACACGGTGGGCAAGGTCGGCTGTCACGGCTAGGTCCGAGAAACTTGGCAGAGGCTGAGTCCAGTGGCCAGCCTAGCTAGATGCAGGTCGTCGCGGCAACAAACTGGTTCGTAGAAAACGATGGAGTAAGCAAAGCAAGTCCAGAGAGGGAAGTGGAGCCGCAGGCAGGAGAAAGTGGGGGAAGAGAGGAGCGGCAAAGCTGACCTTCCGGGCGAGTCCTGGCTTCCTCCAAGAAACCCAAAGCAAAATGGCCCCGGTGTGTTGCAGTCAATTGCTTTTTAACGGTTAAGGCTCTTCCCACACCCCAACTTTCGCAGGCATTTTTTCGCAGGCATGTGGGGGTTCCCAGCAGCTAATCAGGAAAGCCTTTTCCCCCCCACCCCCCGACTGGCAGCCAGGTGGAGCCTCTCCAGGGACAGGGACAGGGTACCCCAGGGTAATCTTTCACTTCATGGAGAACATATGTTGAGGCACAAACAACAATCAAACTGGTCCCTCTCACATGCACAGAGAAAAAGAAAACTCAAACCACCTTTCACTAGTGTTTCAGCTACACAAGAACTACACTGTACTTTTTATCTGTAGCTTGTTCAGGTTTAGCCTTTCTGACCGCATCTATATAAGCGTGCTGCTTACTGATGCTGTTGTTTGCATACAGTCTTATGTTACTTTCTTATGGAGGAAAAAAAATTACCAACAAATGTGCACTCCAGCAGACGGGGTATGCCATGTGCTCGTTAGCAAGGTATCTTCATAATAGCAAAGCAGTTAAATATTGACCATGAAGATGAGCAAGGGCACAAATGCTTTATCTAAATTACCTTGAGGTTTGAGGAAGTTGCTGAAGATAAAGTAGTCTATAGGGCTTACAAGAAATCAGCCCACACACGCATCTACTGTGGAACTATCAGCAAAACTGTTCCAAGACAGATTGCAGTCTCATGGCCCAGGACTTACATACTCTGTAACTGCTCTATCAAAATACATGCTGAGATATATCACCAAGGAGTGCTGCCAATGGCTTGTTATTTACAGGGGAAAAGGACTGTATCCACCTTAGCTTGCTTAATTCTGTAAGATAGCTATAAAGAGAAAAAAGGACAGGAGTGGACATGGGATCCTGAAGTAATGTCACAGCAGGAGTACAGGTTTGGTCATTATGAGGGAAAATAAAGGGTGGTGCAGAGAGATTGCTTCTGGTCCCAGTTGTGTCTCAAGGACACTGCATTGGCCCAGTGGGTAACCATACCAAGAGATTTCCAGACACCACATAAAATAGGGAGACATTGCAATATTTCTGTTCAGTAGAAGATTTAAAAACTAAATTAATTAATTTGATTACATTTTTCCCACATCTGACCTTTTCCTACCCGTGTCCACACATCTTCCCCACACATACGTCAGGGCCAGACCAGCCAGAAAGGGAGAGCAGATGCAAAGAGGTCTGAGGAGGTTTCACCTAGAAGCATCTCACTTCTAATCCATGCAGTCAGCACCAAGTTTACACATCAGCATGATTTGCAGATGTGAGATTTTAAAAAGACAGACCAAGAGATCACATCTGCTTTCAATAGGCACACTGAGCCAAGCTGAAAGACCAGGCGTCTCGCAGTGCTGTCCCCAGAGGAGATGAGCACCAGACTCTTCCCTCACAAAATGGTGGGGAACGCAGAGAACTTCAGTTACCATGACATTCCAGACAGCAGCCCTCCAAGTTTTACACTAATGAGTCTGGATTCTGCTGTTTACATGCCTAGATTAGAAGCATAATGATTTAGGAGTCAGCAGGATTACATCAGAGGAAGAGAAAAGCATTTTGCCTCAAGGCTTTCTTTAGAAATTAGACATATCACTTTCAAACATGCCCAATAGCATTTTAGTATACCTTCGAGATGTTTCAGCTCTGGTATGGCATCTCAAAAGCACAGGAAAAAAAAATACAGGTTGCCAACACCTAGACTGTAGGAGGAAAGGAGGAGGTTGGTGTCCCCAAAGAAACAGTTCAGGGCTTATGGAGAGAATCACTTTGTAATTCAGTCTTTCTATTAAGACTCTTACAAAAAAGGCCACTAAATCTCCATGCCTTTTGACTGATAAAGTAGGAATACCCCTGGGCAGAATGAGGACAGCAGTAAACATGCTTTAAATTAAAGGGAAAGCAAGACGAGCAAAATGTGACCCAAATACCTGTGTGCCAGTGTACAGGCAGCATTTCTTGTCCAAGCCTCAGGGAATTCACCAGGCACTGTTCAAGCACTGCTGCTCCAGCACTATACAGATGCCCCAGAACAAGTGTTCATAGTCACATTCTCATGTATTTTTTGCTCAGTACCTCTCACTGTAGCGCTGAGCCAGACAGACAAAACGGACCAAGCAGAAGAAACCAAAATTGCAGTTACAGTTCATGGTTCTTAAATGTCTAATTGTCAGAATTATGGGGCTTCAACTTTTTAAAAATAAGTTTCCCATAATTATTTCAGTATTTTGGCCTAATTCCTGTTGAGGATTTAATGGGACTCATTTTGACAAGATATAGGATATTATCCCAATGGACTCTCATTTGGATATGGGCCACCTGCAATTACTAATCAGCAGAGCTGTGCAAGATTAAAAGCACAGGCAGTATAATTTCTACCTCATGTCCCAGGCTCTGCGGATTTGTTAGTCATCCAGCCTGTCCATCTGGGGAGCAAACAGCATGTAGTCCTTGATGAGAAACTCTGGCCAATTGACCAGGTGTGAAACAAATAGATTACTCTTGTCATTTTTTTCTCCTAGGTAATTTGCTGAGAGTAAAAATATAATTTCTTTGAAGGTTTGCAGTTAAAAGATCCAAGAGTTGGGTCTTACTTATACTTGAAGTCCACCACACTTTTATTTACTAAATGCAATTTTGAAGATATATTGCTGATTCAACAGTTTTCCCTCTCATTTGGGACACTGGAAAAGTGAATTTCTATTATTCAGAGTACACCAAAACTAAATGAATGTTAAAGGGAAAAGTTCCTTTTAAAAGCACAACTACAGTCTCTGACAGAAAGAAGACTTTTTTTTTCTAGCATTTTATTAATCTCTTTTTATTAATCATATGTTCCTGCTACACCCAGAAAATTGAACAGACATGTCTTATTCAAGAGGATTTTGTGCAAAATTCCATGGTCATTCTGAAATTATAAGTTAAAAACCAGTCAGTGACCTAGAACTGCTCTTAAAAGGCAGATTGCAAGTGACAGACTAAATGGCATTATAATATGAAAATTGTTCTTTTTAGCTTAAACTCCATTGTAGCTGCAGATCTATCTGATAGCAGCTCACATGTCATGTTTGCTAACAGATTCACTGCTTGAGCTAGAGAAACAGTGTCGGAGTTTCTGTGTCCGCTGGATGGTCGTTCGGGACAAACTGAGATCTCTATGTTGATGTTTTAGAACATGAGGTTTATGGCAGAAGGCGTGGGGAAAGAAAAGCTTACTTGGGGCTGCAAGGCGCAGCTCCAAGCAGGCCAAAGCAGAGAAGGAAGAGAGCAGAGTAGAGAGAGCAGTGCAGAATCAAGAGAGCAGAGCAGAATCCCAGAATGAGCGTTTACAATACAATAAATCATCTTCTGTGTTGAATATTCTGATTTCCATTGACCAATCTAGAATAAGCTACAAATCTTATAACATTTGCCTACAGCCTATAAGAATCATTACATTAGCCTATGGCGTTACACTTTAAACTCCAAAAGTTGCTTTTTGGACCCTCTGATAAGTTTGCGGGGTCTTCTCTGACCCTTGGACCTGCTTGCAAGCTGAAGGCATTGTTCCATCAAGTGGGGATTACCTCCAGCGGCCATGCTATTGTTCTCAAGTTGTTCAGTAACTGAGGTTGGGTAACTCAAAGCTTGCCTTCATTCCAATCTCACCTACAGGTTTTTCTAGGTAATCATATTTATACGTTTTCCCTATTGCAGCTTCCCCAACAAAACAGAAGGTTTTGCTATAGATTCTACCATTTTCTCTAGAAACTATCATACGAGGCTGCCGGAAAACCCACTTTTCCTATAACAGAAAAGTGAGAAACCAAGCAGGTCCAGATAGTATATTTGGCTTTTAAATGTATTCAACCAATTTAGTACTTTGGCTTTTAAATGTATTCAACCAATTTCTATTCTGTACTTCTTAGACCTTATATCTGATGAGCCAAGACTACTTAGATATGCATATAAGACTACTGGTTTTAAAATTTTAACGTATTTTCCCAACTACCAATTCATTTTAGGAAGTTATTGGTGATTAGCACAACAGCAGGACTTACTACTCAGCACCTGTCCTAAACTATACCAAGTAGTTGTAGATTTAGGCATATCAGTGCAGCAATCACCCTTTCAGGGACAGTAGTTCTGTGGGAGTAAATCATGTGGTACAAACTTGAAAGCAGTGAACATAGTATGGCCCCAAACTGCATCATGAGAAATTAAATGCTTGATATTATCCTGTCCTTCCCCACCACCTGCTACAGTTCTAAAATTTAAAAAGTAAATACTATTACTTTTTTAATACCTAAAATAATATAAAAATCACAGAAAAGTAGTCTGAAATAGGAAAAATACTGTTCTCCTTTATGATTCCCCCCTTATCTTGGTTCCACATGATAGAAATACTTTTCCATGCACTTTTGATATTAGGTAATGGAAAGAGATAGAGCTCAGTAATTACAAAGAAAGGAAATCACAAAAGGGGAATCAGGGCTTGCTGTATCTAATGCAGCAATTGCTAACCTGACCTGATGGCAAAGGTCATGCACAGGGTACAACTCCACTGCTGTCTGATGCCTTTGACTTTACCCACCAAACTCCCCCAGAACACTGAGATTTGGTGAGACCAGCATATTCAATGTTAAAAGGAGAGAAAAGAACAGATGTGTTCCTCCAGTTGAGAAAATTCTATGCTAACAGCTGAGCTGTGGAAAGGAGATGATGGCAGGGAACTTGCACTACAAGCAACTGTACAGACTTCCTCTATGATGTCAAAGACAGAATGTCTCAGTGGACAGCATGTATCCAGCACCCACAACACTAGAACACCAAGACAGGTGCTTTAGCAGAGATGACCTCAAGAAATTAAACTGCTTCTCATTCCGGTATTCAAAATTTCATCCAAGGAAATGCAAAAAACGTGCCAAAAAGCAAAATTTCTTGTCTTTATAATTTGTATGTTTCAATTTATCATAAAGGAAAACAGTGACTAAATTCTCAGTGGGGTATGAGTGCAGAGGGAGTCAGATAGACCAGTTCACCTTGTAAGGCTCAACCAGTCTTGATTTAAGCACACTTTCAGTAGATTTAACAATGAAAAACACCTGTCAATGACTTAGCAGAAATCAGTGGTAAAAATCCTACCATTTTCAAACGCTTTTCACCCTAAACTTTTCCCATTCTTCTACTTCTCCATTTAAGTACGTATAAAAATAGCATGCATGCACCCAAAGAGACAATTGAAGTAGTAAAATTCAACATGAGGCCTTTCATTCTTACATATTAATAAGTAGTCAATCCAATGGAAGTCATTCCAAGTAAGTGTTTACAACAATTTTATTAAAAAGACCATATATATCAAAAAGATATTTCTTTTTGTATCCTGAAGCACCAAAATTCACAGGTCTGATCATTTAATTAGAAATATATTCCACACTACACAGAGAGGGATAAATATTTGGAATGTATCTGTATCGATGATATATATGTACTTTCAACTCAATATTTCAAGTGTATTTTAATCAATGATTTACCATAAATAGAAGACAGACTATTTCCCATTCATGATGTAGACAGCTGTGGTGAACATTATAAAATACTGATTCAATGCACATTTGTTTTGTTTTGATCTATCTAGTAGTGAATATCCCCATTGCAAAGAGGGTCTGACACTGAGTTAGGAGGCATTTAAGTCTGAAAAGTTAGCCTTTATCATACCAGAACTAAGTTGCACATAATGAAGTCAAAACAATTCAACTGCGCAAGACTGTGTTTTAAGTAAAATGGACAGAAGGCAATATGCCCAAAACCTACAGTGTTCTGCTGCTACATGAAATGAAAAGATATTTAGACAAATATTCTGCTGGCATATGCCCAGGGACTTCGAGTCAAAGTAGTCACAGTAGTACAGAATCTGGTAACGATTATCCATATTTTCACACAGAAATGCATTGACGTGAATCCACACACACACACACAAGCTTATTCCTCATGCAGTTTCCAGATTGCTTATTTTGTGGGTACAAAAAGATACATGCTCATATTTTATACAGTACATTTGAAGTTTGCGCTACAGAAAGATTTCTGCATGTAAATGTATGGGTACATTTCCTCCGAGTAGAGAGGTATGTCGGGAGAATATGATTTCACAGCCAGATCTGTAGCAACCACCCCCAAGATAACCTCAGAGGCAGTTTCTCAGCCAGCTGTTCCGAGTTCACAAAGAATTCAGGCAGTAAGCCAGAGCCAAGCCCAGATGCTGCTATTGGGAACTTTCCAAAGCTTTACATCTGTATCCTGCTTCTGCCAAATGCCCCATCTGCCTGTAAAGTGATAAATTCCATCTCTCGGAGGACAAGAAGCAAGAGAACACAGAAGGGAAAGAAAGCACCAACACCATCAAATCAATACAAGAGATAGTTAACACTTGGTTGGAATTTAATAAAGTAGTTCCTCAATATTCTCCTGCTTCACATCCTTACATCAGTTTTCCACAGAAGGCCTAAATTACTGTTTTTCCATGGTTTTCAGCTACTGGAACACTTTCATATCCAGGAGACCTAAAGCAACAAGGTATATGCCAAATGTGCAAGGGCAATAAAAATTATTGTGGGGGTTTTTTTTCTTCCCCAAGGTACCAAGAGATGGCTCAGACAAGTCTGAAGAGTGCAAGGATTTAAAAGAGTACAGACATAGAAGCATCAATATGAGTCTGCCCAGAGGCAGAACTGTCCTTGAGAAGGGTTGTAGTTTGGGAAGGGTTGTAGTTTTTTAAAAGACTGATCAGGAGACATAATTAGTGCTGCAAGAGTTAAAAACTTATCCCTTTATGCTCATGAACAACAAGAAGGAAGAGAAAACTGCACATGAACAAAATATGCATCTACTAGTGAGGCAACATAGTTTATTTTTGCAACTGAGGACAGTATCAGAGCAGTAAAAAACCAGAATTCAATCCAAGAGAAGTAATAAAGGATATTCTATATCCAGAATTGTAAAGCAAGGAGAACTTAAGTTAAAAAAAAAAAAAAAAACCACCACCACAACCACCAAAAACACTGTAGAAGTGGTTTTATGTGCTTTAGGGTATCTATTGCACCCCTTTTTGGTACTTTCCCTTTCAAAACCAGCAGTAGCTCAAATTCCTCTGAATATCAGAACTGTAAGCTCTTCTCTCACACTGAACTGCAGAAAACTCAGCTTGAGGTGGGACCCTCAGTGAAAAGAACTCTGAAAAAAAATCCATAGCATTATATAGCTGAAAGCCTTTGTAACACCATTATTCTTAACAGTACTGGTTTGTACACCACCCTAGAAAACTGCAATTATTTTTCAATAGGGCTAAGCATTTGAAGAAAGTGTCCATCATATTCACACTTAAAATAGAATTAAGGGACAAACTAGAAAACTACAGAGCTGTAGCACAGGCAAAGATCCTAAGCTCAATGGTAAGGCAAAGAACAGAAGTCTGTTCAGACAGGCTGCATAGCAAATGGTCCAAGACGACTTTTAACAGGGAGGTCATGCTCAGCAAAAATTTGTGAGCACAGCAATGAAAATCTATTGGGACTGAAGGTAGAAATACAAGGTATGGGAAATACAAGGCCCAGAAATACATTTTAGACCATGATGTATAGCACTAGTATACAAAGATTAATAAGTATAGCAAAGATGGCACAATTCAACAGGAAACATGCTCAGCGCTACACCTAAGTTTGGTGATTAGCAATAGATGGGTTCAATTTAGAAAGAGAGAGGAGTGAATTGTGTTGCAATCTGGTTTTGTATGGGACCCAATCAATAAATAGGGCACAACAGCACTGTAAAGGAAACAACTGAGCTTCCTGCCTATACATCCATATCTGGCCAAAGCCTTTTTCAGTCCTGGAAAAATAACCCAAAAACTTATACATTTTAAAGACAAAAAGGTAACTTGCAAGCCAATGATTTACACATAATGATATTTTAACATTAAATATCACAGAGAACATCATGCTGCTTAGAGGCCTATCAAGCTGGTACCTTTGTACAAGGTACCATGTAAACAGACTAAATATCATCCCTCACTTCTAAGGCCTTACAAAATGAAAGGTACATGATGCAGTGGGTTTGACATTTCAAGAAGATAAAAACCTAATGGAAAACATGCTAAAGAATCCACAGGGGAAGCAGTTCAGAGACCTAAGACAAACAAAAATTGGAAATCAAACAACAAAGGTCTGGCAGTGAGAAGTCATGGGAGCAACCGAGGCTGATGATAAGCAACCCAAAGAAACCTCCTCAGAAGAGGTAAAAGAGGTAAAAAATGTTCTATATACAAGAGCTAGAACATAGAAGAAGATATTGGCATACATACACATGTGTATATTGACATATATAAACAGACACAAGGGATGAGACTTTCCTGGACACCGAAGTAGAGGTGTGAGCTCACAGCGGCTGGGGCTGATGACAGGGAAGGGAAGCAAGAATAGAACTGGACTTTCAGCACAAAATTGTGGCTTTTACTGCTGCTTTTTAGTGTTTAGTACTGCTAGATTCCCTCAAGTCCTTTTGGTCTTGGGGACTACTATATGAGATTTTGGGTCCTTTTAGGTGCTAGAGTGACCTGCACTATTTTCCAGTGTTGAAAGCCAAAGATTTATGTACATTAGTGAAAAGTCAGTACCTGTTACGAGTAGGCAAGAACACAGCATGTTGCCAAAACATCAGAGCCTCTTCCTGGCAGAAGTGGAACACATTTCTGTAAAGGACTGGGTAGATTTTGATTTAACAGAAGAGAAATGCTGCATTTCTCTCTATCAGCCAGCGTAAGATTAATGCCTTCTGATGTGAGACTACTGCGCACCAGAGAGAACTGACTGACAGAAGCATTAACTAATGTTTGTAACATGATGGTTTTCCAATCACTACCCTCATATCTTTTTAACTAAGGGCTTCTATTAAAACAGGAGGTGACACTACATGCCACTTTAAAAAATCTCTGAAAGCTAAATTCAAAATCTAGCTATTTGTGCATACAGATATAAACATGTGTGCATGTGTACATATATATCCACTCCATGAAATTTCTTTTAAGCTTAGTACTTAATTACTGGTCTACAGTATAGCATAAGTTGAGAAGAATTGTCTTTTTCAAAAAAAAAAAAAACCAGCATTGTTGAATTAGGGATTTTCTAAATTTTAGGGAGAATATTTTTGGCCCTAGAGATACTCCTCTGAGAACTCTAGTTTATTTGTGTCATTTTCTATCAGGGCACATTAAGTTGGCACAAAAGTCCTACCTCATTGCCAACCAACTAGTCAAGTGGATTTACAGCAAACTCAAATACGGCTTACAAGGGGGAAGCCCAAATTCCAGCTTTGAGTTGTCCTTTACTGCAAAACTGATATCGAGGATATCGTGGTTCAAAAATAACTCACGAAAAATCATCTAAGGGCCTCATGACTGAGAATAAAGAGAGAAATATTATAAGGCAAGAACAAGGCTTATTTAAAACTATAAAGTAAATTTATTAACAAAATCAGAACAGGATAATAAGCAGTAAAATAAGTTTAAAACTAAACTTATCAGTTTTAACTTTAAACTTTCTTCTCTCCCCCCAACCTTTCCATCTTTCTCACCAAACACGCAGGGATACAAACATGGAGGAGATTCCCTTTGTTGTACTGTGGGGTGTTCTTCTTACAGGGTATATAAGCTTCTTCAGCGTGGTTTTAATGTGTATGAAGTAGCATCCCACCTAACCTGCTTGAATATAAAATCCCTCCCACAAACAAAACAGTCATCCCAAAACTGATGTTGCATGGGTCATTAGTTCATGGGGTGTAGTCTTTTAAGGATGAGTTGTTCTAATTTGGAAGTAAGGGCTCTCTTTTCCTCTATCTCCAGAAGCAAAAGGTCTCTTCTCTCTGTTTGAGTCTTCTGGCCACCCAGTGGATCTCTGCATCCCCCCATGCACCCATGAATTATAGGGAAACAGTTTGTTTAATTATAGTCCTTACCATGGCAGGCAGGAGGAATCTAGTTCTAATGTCACAGTCTCCTCTCCCCCTTTCCCTCTACCGACCCTGGTGTCCGCCACGCTTTCCTTCTCATGTGCTCATCTCCCTCTCTTCTCCAACCAAAAGGAAAAATAAAAGAGAAAAAATGCTTTTCTCCACTAAACACTATTGTTAATAAGTTTTTACCAGTTCAAAAACAACTTCTGTGGGATCTCTGCAATGCTGAAAAGTTGGCTCAGTTTGGATTTTGTGTTGGGTAATTGTTCACCATGTTCTTGTTGCCATCTATGTAGCCTCCCCACCTCTGCCACGCAGAAGGGATTAGGAGGTGTCCGTTACTGTGGCTCTGCCACAGATCAGGCCCGGCAGGTTTGCATGGCTTCCATGATTCTGGGCTTTCTTCCTCAGCTGAGACGGCTTTAACACTTAAATTTGAGCAGCTCTAGGCTTCCTGCAGCCCCAAACTCTGCGGTTTCGGCCTGGTGCTGCAGCCATGTGCACCCCTCCACACCCCTTCCAGGGGGAGCGGTCTCCTAAATGTGTCATTGTAGAGGTGTTATTAACTCAGTTTCCATTGGTCCAGCAGCATGCCCATCTCCAGAGCTCGCCAGGATTAGTCCTTCTACAAAGAACCGCCCCTGTGGCTCTGCCCCTCTTCATTCCCTGCCACAGACAAACAAAGGAATGGGACCTGCAAAACCAGCACAAAGCAATTCTAAAGTTAGATGAAAGAAAGAGATGAAAGAAAAAGTGCATGAACACTCAGGCTCTATTCTGAGCAAAAGTAAAATGAAGAACAAAATTAGTATTCTGAAGCCTGTGGTGAACTCTACTGAGCTGGAGACGTCACATTTATCCATTGCTGGTTTGCAAAATTTAAGACTTGTCCCCAGCTTCAGTAGGACTAAAATCAAAACTCTTTCTACTTTTCCTCATCCCTAATGCAAATTAATTCATTGAGAACTAAGCAAAGATGGTCAATCTAGTTTCCAGGTAATCAGTAATAAAATCTGATAGGTTCAGAATGACCCATCTCTGTTTTCACTAGGAAACCATTAGCAGGTTGAGTGTTATTAGAGTATATAGGACAAATTCGAATAGAGATGTAATGAATGGAATTAAACTGATTTCATTAACACCTGCATATTGAAAGACATACAGAACAGGCTTGGTGAGAAAACTACAAGAAATGTAAAATGTGCTCTCAGTCTGAATCTTCTCTTCAAACTGCTCTCTGGAAAAAAGACAACTCTGCTCTATTGAGTAAGTCTCTATGTTTCAGCCAGAAGATTTTCTCTTTTTTTGAGTTAATTTCTCATTCCCATCCAGTTACTCTCTTCTTTTGCTTGCACGTGAATAATAAAGCAAGGTTAAAAAATAAAAATAAAAAAGGATCATTTAACAGCAATGCCTTCATTCTTCTTTAACTCAAAACTCTGACAACTCCAGCAACTAACTCATATCTCCAGGTTCCAACAGACTACTGGAAGGACTGATAACCAGCCTGCAAATAATTTCTATGTTTGTGAACACATTAAATACAGGCTGTTTCTCTTCTGTGCAAAGGAATCTCTGTATCATCATCCTGCTTCTCCTTAAGACTTTTCTACTGCTGCTTTTATGTTTCATTTACGGTGGGGAGAAAAAAATTATCAGATCTCTGTCTTTTCTTGACAGGCACAGCTTAGAAGAGGCAGTAGAGCAGATAAGGAGTTTGACCTTGTGAGAGTGGTGGGGGCTTGAGGGTACCCTCCACCCATGCTCTCTTTCTTTCCTTGGGACCCTCCCTGCAAGCATTCGACAGAGGCTTATGAGGAGATGAAAAGATTCCTTTTCCGTTGCTGTTGAAATTAACTAATCAGACTGTCATCTGCAGGGTCCCACTCTTCCTTTTCTTGTATTCTTCTTGCTGTGGGAATGAAATTGCAAAGAGAACAAAAGTGTCACTCAATTCAACTAAAAGGTGTTCACTGAAATGGCAAGCTGTTATTGTACATAGGAAAGATCATCTCCCATTGTGCTTGTCAACCAGTTAGCTCATCATTTAAGCTAACATTGTCTCTTAACTTTATCTTAAAAGTCCATGAGTTGCCATGACAAGTCTGGAAAAAAAAACTTAATCACTTCTTCAGATAATTGATGACACGTTAAGCTTGGGTTAATAAAGCCTAAGTAGCAATTCCTGTCTATTTCAGCAAGGTAGGGATATTTCGGAAAAGAGCTCTGCAGATTTCACACAATATCCAGCTACAAAAGAAGGAAGTCTCCAGAAAGTTTCTGTCAGGGATACTCTCACTGGTAAGCAACGCCTGTGATGCTACAGCAGTAGAAGATAAACCTAAGGACAACATTCCTAAATAACTCATTTTAATAGGTAGGATCAAAATTCAGTGCATCCACGGCAGAACAAAATTGTACGAGAGGGACAGAATAGTTTTCCAGTGTGAAAAAGAAGCAGACAAGTATAGCAAGAGAAGATTGTCACTGTTCTGTATGAGGATCATATTCTTTATGTGAAACTCCTAAAAGAACAGAGTCCTGACCTTGTCTTAGGATATGCAGGCAGAACTCAGCATATCATTGGCCTTCACAGTTAACTGTTTGCACTGGAAGACTTTTGGTTAAGTCAGTAGTGACCCAAGGATATTCTTATAATGGAGAAGTAGTTTCAGGGTGGAGTAAGTGTGATTTTTTTGCAGTAAAAGGGCAGGGGGCAAGAAAGAAGAAGAGGAAAAAAACAGCCGATGAGTTAAACCTCCATGTAAAAAAAATATTTGCTACTATTTTTAATTTTTTCTTTAAATCTCAAGATCACCATTAGAAATTAATGCTTGCCATGCAAAGGTGGAATACAGCATAAATTCAGTGAAAACTATCGTTAGACCAATATTCCTTTAGATTGTAAAAAGGTGTCATGACCTAAAAAGCCCTAAAATACCTGCTGTCAATAAAGCAAAGTACATTTGCAAATGCTTAGGTTACATTATTTAGTACCTGATGCAAAAATCTTTATAAGACCACTCAACAATGTTTCTTAATTTCTGCTGTCTATATGTTAAATTTAACAGTTGAACTACAACACTTGAACACATGCATGCACATTGTTTGTGCAAGCAGATTCAAGCTGAGGGAATTTTAGGACACTGGAAATTCTTTGTGTTTCCTTTTCACGCACTTTATTACCTTGATGCTTTAAAAATGCTGGGACTCCTTTCTAGCTATGGCAGAAATTTTCTACTAAGAGTTTCCAGCCTTTTAGAGAACACCTTGCTTTGCATTATCTCTTCTTTCTTTCATCAAGATCATTAATTGCATGTGTATTTGCAGTGCTATCTGTGACAGATGTCACATATCTTTGCCCAACTCATTTGATTAATTGCCTCCAAAGCCTGCCTCTGGCTAGGGGGCATGCCATCTTTTTCTACAATCACTGCCAGTCACCAGCAATTTATTTGTCACATGTACATACACAGTCCTAGCTAAGAATAGCAAGGATTAACGTTACCATTCCAATCTCATTCAATTAAGTGCTTCAGTGGCAAGCCCCTGGCCAGGACAAATTTTGGTAACTGTAGTGTTAAGTCACCCATACAAGCATTTTCCACATATACACTAAATCCAATTACTGTATTTACCCATTGTCCATTTTCCATTACCATATACCCCAGTCCTTGCCACTCATTTGAAGGTTAAATATCATATGCACAATCTCAGCTCCAACAGTTGATCTTGACTCCATCTACCCTTTGGTCCTTGTTCTGGAGTTAGAATACACTAGGTGAGAAGTTGTTTCTCTCAGATCCAAATATATTTCATTAGGTAGAAAGTGTCAGCATTAAGAAGGCAGATGGCGTAGAAATTCTCGTAATGTCACATTTGTATTTTCCAGAATTTACCTATATCCCTTGTTGTTTCAGAATGCCGAGAGCTAGAGTTTATGCGAGGTATGCAATGACCAGCAACTTACACAACCTGAAGAGGATACAACAGTCAGATTGGGGAGTTCCAGAATCCCAGGATCAATAAATCGCACATGTCATTCAGACCAACAAAAGTATTAGATAAGGGTCCAGACATCCATAGGCTTTGATGGAGAAAATTCACATTATAACTGCAGTAGTGACCAATGCCTGTACAATGTGAATCAGACACAGGCATGAAGAAAGGGAAGGAATATATTCCTGAAAGTTCCCAAACACAGAAAATACAGGATGAGATGTCTTCAACAGAGCTCAAACTTCACAAAATCAATGGGGGATATGCAACTGTCATTACCTACAGCAGGATTCCATCTTAGTCTGGCACTGGTAGTTGATTTTAGAAAGTCAGAATTACAACTGGTACACATCAATTTTAATTCGTTCATAACAATAATTAATTTAGAAACATTCCCGCCTGTCGCGGCGCTGTGGTGGCTACAGACAGCTTTTCTACTGGACCGCAGAGGCGACAGCAAAAAGTGCTCGGACACTCCGGCGCCGCCCGCGCCTGACCTCTCAGGTCTGGCACTCCGGCTGGCTTTAGAACGCAGCGGCACTGTCTCTCCCTGCAAGGGAGCAGCAGCCGTCGGTTAAACTGTAGCAAACCGGCAGAAGAGAAGAGGCGGAGGGACCCTCTCTGGTAGCGATCACTCAGTTTATTGTAACCTGCCGCGCAGGGAATACAATGTGCCTGAATGCGGAGCTTGGGAGGCGGGCTCCCGCTGCCGGGGAGAGAGAGCCCCGAAGCAGCCCTTACATAGGCTTATAAGGGAAGCAGGTGTGGTTTGGGTAGAGGCGGGGACCCAGGGAATAAACCAATGGGGAACATACACGTAGGACAGGGGGCCAATAATTTTGAACAGGGAATGAGTACATTAACGTCAACCAATGAGAACGACAGAAAGACAGAACTTCTAGTAACATATGAATATTAAACCAACTTTATGAATATGTAACTAAACTTGAGGGGAAAGGGGTGTAACCCATAACTTGTCTGACAGCAACCAAAGGCGGGAAAACTAGGGGAGATCGGGGATTTCTTCAGCGTCACTTTCACTCTCCCCCTCTGGCTGCCCTGGGGATCAGCCTCTCACTGCCACACCCGCCCTAAAAAGGTAACCAGTAATGAAAAAGCATCATGAAAACAGGTTTATAGATGTGTCTGATAAAAATATCAGTCTCAGTGATGTTGTCCTGGCTTAATAAAAGCCAGAAGCCAAACACCATGCAGACACTCACTCCCCGAACAGTGGGATTGGCATAGAATTGGAAGAGTAAAAGCCAGAAAATTTATGGGTTGAGATAAAGACAGCACAATAGGGAGAGGAAAAACCATGCACAAAAGCAAAGCAAAACAAGAAATTCATTCACTGCTTCCCATGGGCGTGGTAAATCCACCTCCAGGAGAGCAGGGCCCCATCATTTCTAACAATGACATCGGAAGACAAACGCCATCAATCCAGATCACCCTAGGTCACCTTCGTCCCCCCACTCTATATATTCAGTGGGATATCATGTGGTGTGTAATATCCCTTTCGTAGTCTGGTGTCAGAAAAGGGCAGCATTGCCTTTATTCCTTCGAGTTATGAGCGCTGTAGAGAAGTGAAGACCAGTAACGCCATTCAGCTTTACTGCTTTCCAGTGGCCATATTGCACGCATCCACATTGTGCTGTGCACAACTTTCTGTCAGCTCTAGGTTAAAATGCTACTCCTTCTACTTCTCAGAGTTCAAACTCTCCACCCAGCTCTCACTCAGCGAAGCATGCCAGGGGAGAAAGAAACATTTGCTGGATTAGTCCTCCTCTGGCCAAGATTTTCAATGCAGCACTACAGTCCAGGCAATGAGAAGGGGTAATGGAGAACACGTTTTAGTCCTGGCATGTTATTCTGCTCAAGATATCTAGCTGGATCATTGGTCCTTGCAAGGCTGTCATG
>VYZT01028632.1:45550-65671 GCA_013400735.1 Pomatostomus ruficeps | reverse complement strand
GGGGTCCCCAGCACAAGGAGGGCATAGACCTCTTGGAGTGAGTCCAGAGGAAGCCATGAAGGCCAGAGCAACTCTCCTATGAAGATAGGCTGAGAGAGCTGGAGTTGTTCAGCCTGGAGAAGAGAAGGCTCCAGAGACACCTTATCAGTAGCCCTCCAGTACTTAGAGGAACCTTATAGGAAAGATCTAGAGCAACTTTTTACATTGACAGACAGGACAAAGGGGAAAGATTTCAAAGTAAAAGAGGAGAGACTTAGATTGGATGTTAGGAAGAATTTCGTTACTCAGAGGGTGGTGAAGCACTGGCAGAAGTTGCCCGCAGAAGTTGTGGATGCCCCATTCCTGGAATTGTTCAAGGCCAGGCTGGAGAGGTTGGTCTAGTGGTGCATGGCAGAGGGTGGAAATTAGTTGATTTTTAGTGTCTCTTCCAACCCAAAACATTCTGTGACTCTATGATTGTATGAGTCTAGGAAATTTTGAAAGAAAAAGGGTAAGAAAAGAGATTTTATATGTAGATTATCAGATCAAATGTCTGAAAAAACTTTAAAGTCCAGTATGCCTATTCATATATATTTCTAATTGTTCTTTAGAATAAGGTGATGCAAATTTTAACTGTTAGCAGATTGCTTTCCATTTCTATCAAGAGACAATCCACAATTTCACTGATCCCATTACAACCCTGTATTTCCCATTGTATTCAATTAAACACTATCCGCTTGCAGATATGATATCCGTTAAGATAAGGATCTGGTTGCCTATTTCAAGCTGAAAGATTTTAAATTGATATTAATAAAGTAGACTGTTGCAGAGCATAGTACATCCTAAACTATTTTTCATTCCTGACAGACTTACATGACCAAATAATCTTGGCAGAGGGTTGAGGATTTGTTTGTTTTTGTTTGGTTTTGGTTTTGTTTGTTTTTTTTAATCACAAAAGTAGTAACACCCTTGTAAGAATGTTTAGTGTTTCTGGGCTGCATGAATTACAGGTTCCCTAGCAAGGTCTGCTCTTGGCCTCATTTAGTTATCACAAACTGAAGCTTGGCAGGATACTTGCACATCATCTTTATTCAACAGACAAAGGCAGGCTTCTTGAGCACTGTCTAGGATGAAAAGCATGATCACTTACCCTGACGTTGCTTACACTCACTCATTCTGATTGCAACAATAGAACAGATTTGCCCTTTTGAATAGAAACAGCTTAAACAACTTCTTCACCCTATTTCAGTTTCACTTATCCAATAGTCTAAGGTTGAAGCTGTGATTTGACATTATTATACTGACATTAAAGGGTTTTTTTCTGCCTACACAAGCATACATGAAAATTATAGTAACTATTCATACCTTCAAGTAGTCATACCTAAATATTTTGCCAAATTAATGTAAAATGATTATTGCTTTATAATACGGTTGGTACTCTGAATCGTTTAAGTCAGTCAGAAAAGAATTAAAAAGTAATTTCTTCACAGTATGTCATCTGTGCTTTACTTAATTCAGAGGGCATCCTTTGGCATCTGTATGCCTACTGGGATTCTGAAATCTTCTGTAAGATCATTTAGTACAAAAACAACCCACTTGGATACAAACAGCCTGCCACCAAGCTGACAGGAGACTTTTAGTCAGTCACAATTCTCTCCACATCTATCTCCAACTTTTTCAAAAGGGAAAATTCAACCCTTTAATGGCTTGCATGAGAACAATTACTATTTTGAGACTCTGTATGAGATAGTCAGCTCTTTTCCTTAGGAGGAGGGGTACGTGCGATTACCATATGTCACCCCAGAGAGCTGGTCTGAAAGGGCTGACCTTGTGCCGCTTTGCAATTCCATGAGCAGAAGCCTGACAGGACATTTACCCATCACCATTAATAATCTGAGAAAGCCAGGCTCCTGGATGAAGAACAAGATTAAAGATGGTTACAGAGTTCCACATGACTTATTAGCTGCTAGCCTGATGTAAACATGACTAACGGATAATGGAATTAGCTTGGCTGAGCAGAAATCACCCAGAGGATCTAAACACTTTCTCTTCCACCCTAAAATATTTCATAGAGGAAGAAAAAGGATAAGGAAAGCCTTGTGTGTCACTTTAACAGCCTGGGTGGGTTATGACATTGCTTGAAACAGAATCCTCTCAAAGAGGCAGATGTGCTTTTTGCCTTTGCACAGACAATTTGGAGCTCGGAAGAAAATAAAATTAATGTGGGGAACGAGACAGATAGAAAATGTTTATTTTGCTGTTTTGTTGTGGTGTATTGTTGCTTTTTGTTTGTTTGTTTGTTTTTTGGGTTTTTTTTTTTTTTTTTTTTTTTTTTTTTTTTTTTTTTGGGGTAACACCCTTTAACTCCATAAACAGGAACAGACTTGACACTTCATTGTTAAGCAAGCACAAAGCAAACTGAATTTGGGATGCAGCAAACTTTCCTGCAGGAGTTGACAAGCCATTTTCTCCTAAGCAGTGATCAGACCTTAAAAATAAAAAAGGATAAAAGGTTCTGTATTTCAAGTACACAGATAGACACCTAGACAAGCACCAAAGGCAAGCAAGGCATTGTTGCAGATTTTTATCAATGTAACTGACACAAAAATCTTCTTAGGCTTATTAAAGAGCATAGAAACATACAGCTGAAAAGTGTAGTATTCACAGAGCCTGCCAGAACATCGCCCACCCCCCCCCAAAAAAAACCCCAAAAAACAAAAAACAACAAACCCAGACCAAACCAGGAGAAAAAAAGAAGAAGGAAAGGCAAATATCACAAAAAAGAACAGAGAGGACTGGGTGCTAGTGAAAAATTTAAATTTTTTTGCATCCACATAAGGCATGAAATCAACAACATGTCAGTTAATAATTAATTTCTCTGAGTCTTTTGGCTCCCTTTTATTTCACTAAAGCTGATCAGGAAAAAAGAAAAAAGAGAAGAGAGGCAAAATATTTGTGAAAATTATGCTTGAAAAAGTTCAACAAATAATTTACCACTTTTCTTTTCACTTCTGTGGAAAGCATTTTAGAGCAATGATATGGATGGCAAAACAAACTTTTATGTTCACAGGACCTGCAGGCATTTTAAAATGGCATTTCAGAAGAAGAAAATGTGGCTTGCAGGGAAGATTAAAGAAAAAAAGAATCAGTATACATCAGTTCCACCTGAAATGAACTCAAGTCCCTAACATCCTGAAAAACTGATACTTGATTTTCCTCATTCTTATACTAAAAAGATTGAAAAACAGTATACACACTCAATGCTGGCAACTTCAGTCATTTTATCAAGAATTTGGGGAAAATTTACTTCTAGGATATATTACAGTTGCAATTCTGTGAGTGCTTCTTACAAAGCCTAAATGTCCTATGACTCCTTTTTCTGCATATGGTCACTGTAGATAACATATTTTAGGGCAGTCGGTGTTTCCTCTATTCAGAACAGCTGCAAAGCACAGTGGGATGTGAGCACACATTGCCTTGGGTAAACAACATGCCATTCCTTTGGTCATTATGGACCGTTTTTCCTGGTGGTGCTTTTGGTTCTGCTCATTTCTCTGTTCCAAAGCATGTGTTCACTCACTCCAAAAAATTGTTTTTCCGTTCAGAAGCTGAAACATTGGAAACAGTCTTTTATGAGCTCTAGAGTCAACCAGGGGAAAGACAAGTAAAAGAGAGAAGAGAAGGGAAGAGGGAAGGGAGAAAAGGTAAAAGGGTTCTTCTTCTAAAAAACCTTGTCTGTAACAAGGCTACGAAAACTTCATTCTTTGACCTTCATACTGTGGTCTTTTGCATCCACTACAAATAAAACAAAGGAGAATTTTTCTACTGTTTACAGTTGAGGAAACAAAAATTGATAACACTCTATTGAGTTTTGCATTGGAAGGAGATGTAATTAACACTTTTAGATGTTTCACATGTTGAGTTTGCTAAGCTTTCTTTTCTCTGTGGTATAAAGTCCTTCCATAGATGGCCTCAAAACGCTGTTCTTTAAAAACAGGTTAACAACATTTGTCAAATAATTTTTTTTGGTAGAGCTCCCAGTACAAAGGAAACAGTCTGTATTTCCTGCATCTAACACACTTAGTATGCACCTTCAGAAAACACTGGCACAAGTGAAATTCTACTATAAGATTTGCAGCTACAATGATAATATATATCTTCCTACCATTTTCCTTATCTTCAATCCCGAATGTTTAGAAAAAAGTAAAACACAAACAATTGACACAGTTCTTGCAATCTTATTGCATGAAAACCAAGAAAAATACACATTACAAAACAACAAAAATTGGTTGTCAATTTTTTTTTGTCCTGTTCGGGAAGAAAAAAACAAATGACCTCACAAACAAAAACCTTCTGTGGAACAAAGAACTAATAAAGAGTTTATAATGTAGCACTATGGTTATTTATAACACAATTTGATGGTGGTGAACAAAATACATAAAACCTTTTAAACATTAAAGTGTATTTACTACATAAAAAGTTGCATTCATAATCTTCCAAAGACACAAAAAACCCTAAAGAGTGGTACAAATAATAATGAGCAGTATATATAGTAGGACTGTTCATTTATACATCCATATATATCATATAAATAAATGCTTCAGCGTGCAGCACATGACTTTCTAGGCACTAATGAATAAAACATCTTGATAGATCCTCACAGAGTATGAATACCAGCAATAGTATTTCACAAAGAGGGAATTGAATATAGAGAGAAGGGACCTGAAAAAATCCATTGAGGCAAGCAGAGCTGAGATTTGAACTAAATCCAACAATGTGTGTTCAACATTGGCTTAGTCCTTCTTGGCTACAAGCGATATATTGAAATGCCAAATGATTCTTATCTAAAAGGTTATGCCACTTTTAAAAACTGCCCTCTAAGAATACCAAATTTATTGCATAGATTTCAGCATTACTTAAAAGCTACATGACCTGGCACAGCAAGTGCTCTCCTCAGCTTCCAAGATTACTCTTTCAAGAGTGACTTGTTGATGTGTTCATGTTGCAGCAAGTCACATGCACAGAGCATGCAACATGCATTTGGTTTTACAATCTATCACACATGTAAACTTTAAATGCCCACACTTAATCAAAGAGAGAGCATCAAAAACACAATCAGTTTCTTTAATATCTTAGAAGTTTCATGGAGCACAAACCAATGAGTTTTTGATGAACGAAAGCCATCCAGGGGGAAAAAAAAAAAAGAAAATGAAAATGAATAAAAAAAAGAAAACCTATACTTCATTGCAATTTTTCAGGCTGATTTCAATCTATGGAAAATGTACACTGAGTTATTTGTTGAGTTATAATTTGTGGCTGTTCTAAATTGTGTAGTGTTCAAAGGGAAGTTATTCTGTGTAAAAAAGATTAAGAAACTTGATTACTCAAGTGCACTGTCTCATGAATATTATTGATCTCTTCTCTCCCCTACAGAGAGTGGTGACTATTCACTATAAAACCTTTGTTTATAACAATTACATCTTAATAGCACTGCATGCAATTTTCTGCTTTTGTTCAATATATGCTGCTCTTTTGCTCCACAGCACCTTGCTGAAACATGCCATTATTTTCAAGATGAATTGATTATATTTTTAGTATTACTTATCCATGATAGTAAGCATCAATTTGAATTTGTTTTCTACACATTGATCAAAATTTGGTTTTCTTATTCAATTTACAAAATATCTACCCTTTTACAGTGCTTAAGCTGACCTTATACTCTGCGTATTCTAACTACCAATAACATGGTAATCACTAGGAAGTATATACAGCTGAAAGAAAAAAACCAAAATGATTCGTAGGCACAAAAGTAAGTTTCTTGGTTTTCACACCTGTTTTCCTGCTCTTTAAGGTGCCTACTCTATGGAGATGAAATGGAGATTCACATCTTTAGATGCTCCAAACCCTGCTGGAGATATATTTATGTTCCTCCTATTCTTATGTTCATGATATCTAAGTGGTAATCAGTTATTAATCAGTTATTAACTGAATCCAAGTTAAAGTAAAATGCATATTCCCCCCTCTTTCAAATTTTTTTTTGGAGTCTACAACTCTAATACTTTTATATGTGCTCACAAGAGAAATTTGGTCCATTCAGCTAAGGTTAAACAAGAATATTCTTTCTCCTTCTCTCAAAACCAGATATAGCTGGTATGCTCTTTCAGGGAAGATGGCAGAAGCATTTATAATCTTTTCCTTACTTTATACCCCAGACAGCACTTTCAGAGAGAACCTCTGCTTTACTGCCTCCATCAAAAATCATTACATTTTGGAAAAATATTACATTCCTGAAGCCATGTTCTCCCATCAAATCTCCCGATGCACCCATGCAGCATCAGCCTTTCTCTTGGAAAATTACAATATCGGGTACATACAGAGAAGATCAGCTGACTTTGCTTTTTGTATAAAACAAGTACTTTTGTGCTTCCTTAGATATGTGTGTTTGTTATACCCTGTGCTTGACTGACCAATTAACATTATTTTACTCAGTCAGATGGAACAGCCATCTCCTCTCTTCCCTTAGTGAACCACTGATACATTTTATTGTGATATACTGTTGGGGTTTGGGATACTTTTTCTTCTTTTTTGTTTGTCTCTCTGTCTTAGGAATTTTTCCCCATTCTTGTTGTTGGGGGGCGATAATGGGTGGGTGATAAGAAAGACAAAGGAACCAGGGGGTGAGTGCCTGGCCCCGGGGTAGGCAGGGGGCCGAAAAAAGCACAGCCCTATGGGCGGGGGCACAGCACTTTTTGGTTTTCTTCTCGGAGGAGAGGGAGGTGGTGGGAGCTCCAGGGAGACTCTGCCATCACCCCAGGCTTCGCTCTCTTGCTGCGGCTTCTACCATGAGTAGAACCCTATTTCATGATGGCTGCTGCACTGGGACTTATCGAACACTCTGCTTCACCACCACGCTCCAGTGTCTTGGGGGAAGAAACCCGGGATCCCTGAGCTTCCTGAGCTTTTCCCCCGCCTCCCAGGGAGCCAGCCTCTCCCAGCCGTGGTCCGAGGGTCGGCCCTGTCTGCCGGGACATCGCACAGCTTCCAGACTCAGCCGCAGAATTGCTGACACACCCCTGCCTACCACTGCGGGACCTTGCTAATCCCTGCCTCCCCAGCCTGCTACCCTGAGGCTCCTGTTACAGCTCCTCCTGCTCTCCAAGGAGGGCACTGGGACCAGCTGCCCCTGGGAGCTCGTACAGGGAGCTCTTTCTCCATCCCTTCCTGCCGGTCGCAGCCGCCATCGCACACGCGGCCGGAGCCGCTCCACAGCGTCTCTGCAGCCCAGGGGAGTCACCGCACCCTCCCTGCGCACCGGGAGCACCAGCGCCCCTGCGGCTGTGACCGTGACTGCACCAAAGGGGAATTGCCAACAGAGTGGGAAGGGACTGTCCCTCTGGAGCACCAGCGCCCCTGCGGCTGTGACTGTGACTGCGCCAAAGGGGAATTGCCAACAGAGCGGGAAGAGACTGTCCGTGGGTTTGTCTGTTCTTATTTGTTGTGGTTACCATTGTTGTTGTTTTATCTGTCCCATCATATATATAAATATATTAGTATAGGACTGTTATTCCTCTTTTCTCATACCATTGCCTGAAAGCCACCTTAATTTCAAAATTATACCAATTTGGAGGGAAGGAGGTTACATTTCCTATTCCAAGGGAGGCTGTTCTGTCTTCCTCAGCCAGTACCTATCTTTGAAACCAGGACATATACAATCAATAAGCACCACTAATTTTGTATTTTTCTTCTATATTGAAAAAAACATAACTGGCAAACATTTCAGTGTTGTGCAGATATGTAGCTCATTACTATTATTAAGATGAAATGTGGTGGTAATTAGTCATTCTCAGGTGACTGATCTTCAGTGTCTTTTTCTAAGCCACAGTCAACATCTTCTCATGACTCAAACTTTACAAAACTTGTACAATGACAAGAAGACCAGGATCTTTTGTCTCCATTTGTGCATGCTGCAGATCACTGTCAGTTTATTTTTTGCATGAATTATTATGGTTACTGACTCCCACAGAAACCTGTTGACAATTTTTAATTTTTTATACAAGTCCTTCAATATTTCACTGCATGAAATCTTAAACTGAAATGTCAAAATAATTTTTTAATCCCTGTATTACTAAAAGAAAAAGATCATAGCAACAGAGGAGCGCATGCTGGTTTTGACTGTACTGAAGTGATTTTTCTCTGTAGTAGCTAGTATAGAAGTATGGCTTGGATTTGTGCTGGAAATGGTGTTGATAACTCAGGGATGTCTTGGTTGCTGCTGATCAGTGCTCACACAGAGTCAAGGCCTTTTCTGCTTTTCACGCCACCCCAACAGCAAATAGGTGGGGGTGCACAAGAACTTGAGAGGGATCACAGCGAGGACAGCAGATTCCAACTGACCAAAGGGATATTCCAGACCATATGGCATCATGATCAGAAATAAATTAAGGGGAAGCTTGGCCACAGGGCTGCTGCTCAGGGACTCAGTGAGCATCAGTCAGTTGGTGGTGAGCAACTGTTTTAATTTTCATCACTTGTCTTTCTTGGGTTTTATTTGTCTCTTGTTATTACTTTCATTTTCATTGAAATTAAAGCTGTTGTTGTTATTATGTTTCAATTATTAAATTGTTCTAATCTAAACCCATGAGTTTCTTGCATCTACCCTTCCAATTCTCTTCCCCCACATCCTGCTGTGGGCAGTCCAAGCAAGCAGCTGTGTGGTGCTTGGTTGTTGTCTGAAGTTCAACCAACACCGACAGTGAGAGTAATTTTTTTCAGAGGAAGAAGGTGGTGATTAATTTTGAGCATTACTCTCCTGTCTTCTTTGCATCAGCCTTTCAAAGCACTCACATTTGTAAAATGTATTCTTATCTAACTGGGCATGCCCAGCACAGATGCTAAATTAAGGTCATATTATATTAAATATTATCATAAAATATAACCAGTTAACTTTTTTCTTAAATTAGGAGTCAGCTAGCTACACGCTTTCCATTACCAGCAGATGAAAGAGCCCAACAAATGCAGTACATCTTTCCTCATATTGCTCATGCTGTCCTAGAATGTGATTATTTCAGTTTTATTGGCAATCTGTCATTTTGCTAATTCAGTATACTGCTAATAGAGTACAGGACAGCAGCTGAAAACTCTGCAAGACTCATTCCTTGCAGGCTGTCGGGTTTCTTTTTACACTTCTTTGGCTCTCTGCTCGTGACTAAGATAAAGAAAACCCTTGTCTTTTATGAGATCTCATTACAGAGTGATACTTCTATACCCTGAATGAAGCAAGTTGTCAAGGAATATTATTTTACAAATTTAAGAGAGTCACTGCTCCTTTGGAAGCAAGGAGTGTTACAGTTGCTGAGTGAGAGGCATTATTTGATTTACTAACCACCACTTTCAGCTCTGTAATCTCTATCTTGCACTGTTGGCCTATGCAACAGGCTTTCACAGCTTGTTCTATTTCCTTGTGCAGCTGAGGTTCATATAAACAGGTCAAACTTTTTTCCCCAGAGTCAGGTAACCTTCACACACTGTTAGAAAATATGCTTTTCTGCAGCAACACAGAGTCACAAGTCTTCTGCCTTTGTTTAAAATCCTAGTTTGTAGTAACAGTGACATGTGGGGTAACTTTGAAAGGGAATGTATATAAATTCCCAGGCTCTAGTGACTTAACTACAACCTGCAGTGTCTCATGCCCAGTTGCTGCTGGATTGCACTGTACTGAATGACAGGTCTGTAATCAATCTCCTGTCTTTCCTCCATGGACATATAAAAAGTTGTAAAAACTGGTCTCTATGATTTGTGCAGAATCTCACACTCTGAAAGATCTTTTAACCAACCTACTAGAGGAAGATCAATAACAGTCAATTTCAGCAAACCTTAAAAACTTGTTATAAAATTATATTTCTATACATTCTCATGATCATTGCTGAAACACCTTTCTTATTTTGAATTTTTTTTTTTCAGTTTTTGTTCACATTTTAATTACAAAAGTAAAGGCTTGTCTTTGATGCTGTTACTGCAAAATACCAGGATACGACTGAAAATATGTGCACCAATATCCTACTTGGAAGAATCAGACAAACCTGGATTTTTGCTTCCTATAAAAATATTTCAGGGCTTCATCTCTCCAAAAAAAACTCCTTCAGTTTCTCAAAAATACTGAAACTTACATTTTATGTATCTTCCAGAGGAGGGGGAAAAAAAGGATGTCAGAGGGATTTTCCCTGTATTTACCAAACCATGGATCTATTGTAGTTATACACTGCTAAAGCATCTATTCCCAAAATGGACTTAAGTATCTTTAGATAAATTTGTATGTTTCTTTCATTTACTATTTTCCTTATTACATTTTCCTCTACTCTCCCTGGTTATTATTTTGCTATTTACAATTATCCCTATTTTCCCTTTTTGTGTTTTCCTATGGTCTAAATTTTTAGATCTTTCCAGCGTTGCTCAGAATCTCTGGTCATCCTCCTTCATTTGTTTCTTCCCCTCAGATTAAATGTCCAGTATGTTCTATATTATATCACACATCCATGGGAGTGTTCAATGTCAGATTGGATGGGATTCTGAGCAACCTGGTCAGTGGGAGGTGTCCCTGCTTACTGCAACTAGATGATCTTTCAGGTCCCTTCAAACCCAAGCCATTCTATGGTTCTATATCAAAAAAATCATCTTTCCCAGAAAGTACACTAGATGCCAAAGGCAACCCAAGAAGTAATTGGAGATTATTTTTTGTTTTAATAAAAGCATTGAAAAAGTATTTAACCTAGAATTTTTCTTAGCAAGAAAAAAATTCTCCTTATTCCCATTTCTTTAATTATTTGTCTGTCTCTATATGGGAAGAATTCAATCATAATTTTGTTTGGAGGTATAGGTAATTTGGTGGTTGGTTTTGTTTGTTGGGGTTTATACTTACTCCATGTCATCTCATATTAAAAAAAAAATAAGTCTGGAATTTCAATTTTCCCTAGGAAAAGGGGAACTTACTAGTTATATGAGTTTTAGGTAGGGCTGGAGTCTTTCTCTGACTCTGAACTATGAAGTACCTGACATTTCCTAAAATTTCACAACAGTCTCTTGACAAGCCCAGGTCTTTTACTAAGATGCTATTACAAGCTGTCACTCTTTCTCCAGTTTATTAACCTACACATGTAGATCAAATACTTAAATAATATGGGTAAAATTGCCACTACCTATGATGAATTTTACCTTATTGCTCCCTTGTCACCTGCTTGGTAACTATTTCATTGTTTCTGATGTAGAACTGCACAGTCCAAAATTAATAAATGCTTTCCCTATGTAGTTAATCTATTCCTTTTTAGTTGTAATATTCATCATGAATTGCAGCTCACCAGAACTTGTATCTTGTCAAAGTATTTCCCTTTTTCCAGAGCCTAAAGACCACTAACCTTAGCAAAGCAGCAAGCTATTACAGTGCTTACTCTGTTTTCCAGACAGGCTTGCACTTACTCATGTCTGTAGACGAAATGCTAGGGATTTATTATTTCCAATTCTGAACTGTGTTCAAATTTCTGCCTCATGTATCTTGTCTCTCCTTTTTGGTTGTGTCCTGAATTCCGTTTGCTGGTTTCTGACCCAGAATTTGTACCTTTTTTAAAAAAATATAACAAATCTTATGGACAAGGGCATATAGCCAGACTACAAGCAAAACAGCCTGTAGGAACAACCAAGGAACAAGTGATAGGAATATTTTCAAATCCAAGCAGAACATTCTGACACATGTATTTAATAAGTTTAGATAGCATCTCAAAGACCCTGGCTCATTTTGTTGTGTCCCTTCCATACAGTTATGGATTAATTTAAATTGTCATTAATCCATCCCAGCCCCTTGGGCCTTGAAATCATATATTTAAGAACAGAACCAAATATGTCATTTTTCAAGTTCTGCAGTAGATCTGGTCACATCAGACTGACTCAAGGACACTCAAAAGCAACTTCATGTAAGAGTTTTTTCTACTCAGCAAAGGTTAGGCTATTAGTCTTTTTAGCTACCTTTAGTGTACTGAGGTGCAACAATAACACTAATTCAAATAGTTGATCATAACTTGTTTCTATTTTTCATTATATTTTAAATTATTAGTTAAAGTTACCAGCCCAAAGTCAGATGCAAATAGAGCAGAACACAGATTTCCACATGTGCAAGTTTTATCTCATTTCTCTGTGGTAGGAATATTCTTTGCAGGTTTTGAGCAGACAGTATCATAACATGGCATCTCTCTCAAACACTATTCTTTTGCAGTATCATACATATTGAAAAGTGACCTAGTTTTGTATCAGTCCATAAAGTCACAGATCATAAATCAGATGATTTATGACTAGCTAGACTATGCCTGAAAATGTTTGTGAACATGTTGATAAGAAGGTGACATTAAAACAAAGAGCTGGAACTCTGGATTTAATTACACATGAATTTAATAAGGACGTCCAAATTTCAATTTAGGTATATGATTTCTTTGATATATGCTACTGAATTACACAATCATGAGCTGAATTATTTTAAATCTTTCTTTTTTTCATGTTTTCTAATGTTTTCTCTATCATCCATGTTAGATGAAGCTGTAAAATTCCTAATATATAAACCTTTATATGGTTCAGGAAGCCACATAGCCTCTTATGCTAATATTCAAGGAAATAATTCCTGATCTTTTACTTGACAAGAAAACCAACATCATAAGACAAAAAAATCCGGTTGACATGTCCTTCACATGTTGCATATACAGACAATGTATCTGCTTTACGTGACTGGATGCCCCAAAATGGGACAAAATAACACAGTGTAATTAAATCTACACAATGCCACTTAGCAACCAAATCTGAACCTGCCACACGACAGGCGTGCTGCTGCCACAGGAGAGGTAAAAGAAGATACAGAAGAAAAGGCCCTAAGGAACAGACCACCGTGGCAATGCAGTCAACACTGCTCATGTCTAAGGGGCCACTGAGTAAAGAGAGCCACAGACAACACCTTTTGGACATGTATTGGGTATTATTGCTTTGCTTTTTAGCCTTAATAAACATATAGGACTTACCATTGTATACAATAATGCAGAAAAATGCCATCAAGAAGACGAGGTGAGCATAAAGCACAAACACCTCAGAATCCATTGGTTAAAAAAATAAATGTTACATAATAACTTATTTCGTAGAGCATGCAAATGGTAAGGACATCAAAATATACACATGGATGTGTTAATGTCAGAAGTTGCCAGGAAGTTGGCTACATGTTTTTCTGGAGGTATTTAATTACACTTTCAACGTCAAATAATTGTTAAGCAAAATAATTGTGGCTGTAGCCTAGAAGTTCTAAACTGTGCCTACACAAAGAGACAACTTTGCAAACAACCCAGATACGACATGAGCTCAGTTTTTACTATTACTTCTCATGCTCAGAAAAGAATATAAGTTTTGTCCTTACAGATAATCACTTTTAACAGCAATGTTAAACAAAAGCACATATGCACGTGCGGCACAGTTGTCCTATTAAGACACTACAGATAAAGCTCTAGCTGATATCAACTCACAATAGGTAGCTAATTTCTAGTTAATTAAATATGCAGCAACTAGCTAATACAGTGTGTAAAACTCTTACCCTCTTTAAACTGCACACCTCCTTAAGACCAAAATTTTCCTCCAAAGTGAACACAACAAAAAGGAGACATTAAAAAGGGATGAAAAGGACAGAAACAGAGCTTATTAAATTTAATCTAAAAATGAGAAGCACTTCATTAATCCCCATTACATTTCCAGTGCTCTTAATCAGCCTTCACAGTGCTATGCATCTCCAGACTTCTATGCTTTGGACCCTGGCTGTGCGATGGAAACATTTATTTTAAATGCTTGTGAATCTGCCTTTATATTATAAGATTTCATAAATACAGCAGTGAAATGAAAAGCATCACCTTCCAGGGTGTTTTGCTTACTCAGCTGCAGTTTCCGGCATCATGTCTTATTTCACTTTTCTCAGAAAGGCATACTAGTGGCTTCTGGTGTTCTCTCAACACACTCTTGGCTGATAAATGAAATAGACCATAGAAAAGAAACAAACTATGGAACTGAATATTTTAGTAACAAGAAGGACTCACAATTTACACATAATTTGTTTCACTCTTCTGCAAGAAGTTTCAAAAGTTTACTTTCAGGGCTTGAAATATAGTATGTTTCCATCAACCTCGCTGCATTTTGGAGGGGCAGAAGGTAGGGGTCACATTCAGAGGACTTCAAAAATCATGGATCTATTGCACTCCAACTGTTCTGCTTCACATATATGGGAAACCTTATTATGTAACACTTCCTAGTTCACCAAAACCACAATCTAAACATTATTTTGAAGACTGTGCATATATTTAATGGTGTATACATATATGACACATGTGTCTTTACATTACAGGAATAGTTTGACAATGACGAAAACCAAATGCACCTAACACACACAGCCTAATCTTTAGCTTGACTCAGGTGAGACTTCTAACTTCAAAAGAAGTAGAGAAAAATGTCCTGATAGAGTTGAATTGTTGACAGCAGGGGCTTTAATTAAGCTTCACTTCGTCATCACTACTGCTCTTTCTGGCTGTACACAGCCCTCTCAGAAGAACTATAGCAAACTGTCTAGCCAGCCTTAAAACTGAAAGTCAACTGTCATTCATTCTTCCCGGAGCCATGGGTCTCTGGATTGCATCTGACACAGATTCCTCTATTGAGGTTGTCATTATTGATATGAATAGTGCTGATAACTTTTTCTTTCATAAGAAAATGCTGCTCTGGTGCAACACCCACTCTTCAACATATAAATGAAACTTCTGAGAAAGAGGAAAAAACCTTTATCAGAGACAGAAAACACAAAGAATAGTTCATGCAACCCTAACCAACGGAGCAAAATTCGTATCAGTGTTAAGAATTCAAATTAATCCCCTTAGCATCAATAAAAATTATTTAAACTCATCAGACTGCCTATTCCTCTTCAAATCATACATAATACAACTGTCTCATCCTGCAAAAGTGAAGCGCAAAAGTGAAGCACAAAGGAATTTTGAGAGGTTCTGGGGTTTTTTCTACCCTATGGTGTTGATTTTTTACAGCTGATCTTCTTTGTGTGTTTTTATATCAAACAAATCTCAGTTGTCTCTGTAATTATGTTTCATAACTATTGCTAACTTGATATTTTCATGATATTTTAACTTTAAAGTTTCATTTTATTGTGTACATTGAAGTAGCCCAACAACACTATCTACGGCTCATCAGCTGTCAAGGCTCAGGAAACTGGGATTTATTTATTTGTTCTGTCAGAGAATGCACCATTCAAATTCCCTACCTTCCCTTGTTACTAAGCTTTGTTGGTGAAAAAAAATTTGCCTTCAACCAAAGGTGCATGTTGCTTTTTTGGTTGCTTCATTACAAAACAAAATAAAAGCCTTCTATCTTAAACTTCTGACATCTACATGAATTAAAAAAATAAAACCACAAAACAACTAAAATCTTTCCTAGGAATTAAATCTGTGCTCTTGTATTATGCAATTGTTTGACTGCATGAATGCTGGAACAGATTAATTTGAAATCCTGCTTGAGTATTTGGAGTTGAAAACAGAGCAATAAGTCATTGAAAATTTAATTTCCCTTAGATTTACAGTGAAAGCTTAGCTTTGATCTATGGCATCTATGTCCCAAGAAACTGGCCGTTCTTAATGTTATCACTCTTCAGACGCATACTTCCATCACTGAAATATAAGGTATAACAGATATTTGGAACACTGGTAGAGGACTGCAGTAATGAATTAACAAACTGAAAGTGACAGAGAAAGATTTGTGGAATGTAGTTATGATGAACAGACATCAATCAGCATGCTAAGCCTCTGATTCAGCAATGGGCTTCTGTCCCAGGCCTTACTTCAAGCATGGGAGCAGTCCCAGTGGACTGAGCCAGCCCCGGATCTGGCACAGAGGGGTGCACTGGAGGAGCAAGATGATGCTCCAAAAGCACAAGCCTGCCACAGCTCTGCTCCCATCAGGAACGAGTCAGACTCATGGGATGGCAGGAGCAGCAGCTGATAACAAAGGCACAGCAGGTCTGGAGAGTGGAGGCTTTCAGAGAGGTGATCACCAACTTTCCTGACACTATCAAACCTACAGAGACCTTGGAAACATCCTGTGGAGTCATACGGCCACCCTCCTACTCAAATTGCACTGGGTTTTGTTTCTTGGTTTGATAGATATTGTTGCTGTTGTTGTCACTGTTTTAACATTTTTACACATTTCAACTTTAGAAATGCACAGGTACATACAGGAATCCATCAGGATCATATCTAACGGATCTGCTGCTTATCTTATAGTTGCTTATATATTAAATTCTACTAAAACTACGCAATCTGCCTGTCCTGAAGAAGTCACCAGGGTGGCCAGAGTTAAAAAACAGTAAACAAAGAAACAAATGTTATATGCAGCAATATCCAATTCTGGGGTGTTTAAAACAATGGTGCCATATTTTACATGTGAAAAAGAATTAGGAAAGATACAGCAAAATAAGGAACCAAATTAATCCTCAGATATGACTGAGGTATGGGGTATCATATTACAAAATTGAAAAACAAGTGAGAGAAAGAGGGGGGAAAAGAGTGAAAGAAAAGAGGAAGGGAAGTAATAATGACCTCCCCCAGAAGCAACTGTGTTTGAAGCTCCCAGCAAAATGGGAAATGCTATTTTTTCTCAAGATTGGGAAAATGAGATCTGTGAAGTAGGATTGCCCTGACTACAAGACTGGTCTTGGATAAGGAGCCTTTGTGGCCTCCATTCCAAAGGGTAGCACTCTGCTTACCAATTAAAGCACTCATTCCAGGCATATTCCGGCTATCTTCTTCAACTAAGGCCTGCAGCAAAACTTTAAAAAAAGTCAGGTATTCCTAATCCTTCAAAAAAACCCACAGGAAGCCTTCATCAAAATTACTAGTCTTCCACTGTTCCCAGCTCAACATTATTTCAGAATAAAGCAGCCTGCTTTAATTTATTTTCCTTTTCAAATATCTGGTCTCCATCCCTGCCTGATGTATGTAAGACCACAACTCACTATACCACTAAGAGACCTCCAGCTTCTCATACAGAAAAAAAATGGCTTAGCTAATTTAAGAATCATTAAAAAAAACATGCTTCAAGCATCATGTGGTAGTTCCTTCCCCCTTCCTGCTCCTCTTTCTTGGACTTCACAACGATATCAGAAATGCTTGTTAGGCTGCAGCCTTGATGAACAACACCTGGGCTTAGCTCCTCTTGAGCTTATCAAAAACTAGTTCTCCCAGGAGCTGTCACTGCCTAATGAGCTTCTTTTTTTAAAGGAACAGCCTTAGAAACTTACATTTTTCCCTGGATAACAACCCAAGTGGAAAGCCATTTTTGTTATCAAACTTCCAAAGAAATTACTGACTTGAATTGCTGCCAGGACGGAAAATTACTATGACTAAAGCCAGCTTTCTTGTGGCCCTGTAAACAGCGGTCCTATGTGAGACCCTGTGAACTCTCCGGGACCACAGCAGTCTGTGACCAGCAATCTCCCTCTGAATGGAACACCTCTCAGAGCCAGCAAACTCTCAAGTTTGATATACCTGGAGGATCACCAAACGATGATGACAGAGCCTGGGCTGATGTGCCCCACTCCTCAACCCTCTGACCGCTAAGAATATCCAAAGGCATCCAACACGAGTACTTCACTGAACACAAGGGGAATTTTTCACAAGCATGTATATACCCTCTACATACTCCTTTAGTTCTGTCTGTGTGTGTGTGTGAATATGCTATAGCATACTATGAATGTTGCTCTCTCAGATTCTTAAATATATTCGATTCATATGTAAGTAAGGTTTAGAAGTGAGATACTGTTATGCTATAGTAAGTTCTATAGAATCTTCTGTTAAATTGTTTAAACTAGGCTATCAATTAAGTGCTGTTAAGTTTAAGTGTTCTTAAAACCTCCAGGCCTGAAACATTTGTCAAGTCTGGGGCTAAATTTGGCAAGGGGATCCACTCTCAACATTGTGACTCAACAGGAGAGTCTCCCTTATTCCTTTCTATCCTTATAATTTCCTATTCTTATCCTTTTTCGATTCCATGCCTCCACATAGACTATTTTTAGTTGATTTTCAATTTTACTTGGATTTTTCTCTGTGTGTTTTAACAATCTAGTAAGTAGTAGAGTGAACCTTGCCAACCAACTTTGTTGGGCTTTCACTTTAGTGCTAAACCTACTTTTGCTGATATCCTTGAGTGGTTTAAAACACTCACTCATGACACATCGCTTCAAAGAAGTCATTAAATCTATAAAATCAAACAACAAGAAACTTTAAAAATTAAATTGCTAGTTTTTGCACTTTCTAAGAAACCAAAACAGTCCAACAGAATAGTTGATGAGAACTGAAAACACTTCTCTTCTTTTCTCTCTTTCTGGAACCAGGGAAAAGAAAATTCCCATGTAAGCAGAAATTTTCAGGCGCCAGTTGCTCCATTTTTCTGAACATCCATCTAAGTAAGCTAAAGCTAGAATTTAGCCCTTTGAACCAAAGAGTCAATTATAAATCTATGAAATTGCCCAAAATGTTATTGTAAAGATTCTGTATTATCTCTTTCAAAAATTCATGTTCATTATAACCTAATATAGCTTTGAACTTTGTGTGAAGATTTCACATTCCCTTTAAACCTTCATAAAACATTGCAGTACACAAAAGTTGTCTTGTCCACCTTTTTCAAATGGCACATTAAAGAATAAAATTATTGACTACCTCATTTATAAATACTTAACTACCGAAATGTAGGCAGTCCAAACTGTATTACTTAAAAAGAACTGGGTATGACAAATGACATCCTTACAATAAAGGACCTTTTAGACTAAGGAGAAGAAAGACATATTGGCTTCTAGACTGTGTGCCAATTCCAAGCTGAATTATTCTGTTCAGTGGTATTTTTGTGGGATTTTTTATATAAGGAACTAAGGGAATAATGCAGAATGAAAAATAACTTTACCATTTAAAAAGCTCATCCTATTACCATCAGTGAAGCAGCAGGAAATTCAGCTGCTAATGAACACCTCTAACCTTAACCACATCTATGAAAAAAATTTGCTTTGCCTAGGCATAACTGAAAGGAAAAAGCAGGCTTACAGTGCACGAAAAATGACATCTTCAGAAGTATTATAACAAAATGATCCAATTCCACAAAAGAAGTTTGTATGAACATGACGTTTTTTGTACTACCTGTAAGAAGACTGAAGCTTATCTTCTTCTATGTGGCCAGAAGGAATTTGTGGATCAGATTACAAAATGGTAATAAGAGCATTAGTGTAAGATTAGGAAATGATAAAATTTCCATTTAACCTAAACTATTACATACAATATACTCCAGAGAAAAAACTTTAAAAAACCCCAAAACATAAACCCTTCTCTCCTGACTTTCTAAGGCCTTTCTCTCATTTAAAAGTATGAGCAAATTATTAAGCCTGTCACAAGTCTTCACACTGATCTATATGTCCATCCTCATTTTAACAAAACCAACTATAAATGTTGTATTCTTGAATTTTTCATATTCTTCAATAACATCTCACATTACTATGGATGCACAAGAATGACTACAAAAAATTCTGTAACTCATCTTGTTAGCAGCATGTTCTTGTACCAGCACAAATACTCAAATGAGCCAGCACTGAACAGAAATAGAACCCTTATGTTCTCTCTCAAAAGAAAATCAATTTACAATCTCCCACACAGGTCTCTCTCATTCTGTTTTTGTTTGTCCTTGTTTTCTCCTTATTACAGGAAAATTGCAAAAGCTACATTTCTGCCACGAGTTTATTTTGGTCAATTAATGAAGCATGCATATTTGTCGTAAGAGATAAGATTAAGTGAAGGAGTTTTACTAAATTATGTGAATAGTTGCATAGAAATTAATCTCTTTAGAATCTACAGCACGTTCACAGTTTGACCTGACATAAATTCCTGGAAGACAGGTTTCCACAGTATACAGACAAATGTTTGAGAAGAGAATTAGAATATGAGAAAAAGACTATATAATGAAAAGGAAAAATAAAACACTATGCTCATTTTGCTTTGTTTTGTTTTGTTGGGATGGGGTTTTTTTTTTTTTTTTTTTTTT
>VYZT01028632.1:261-45534 GCA_013400735.1 Pomatostomus ruficeps | reverse complement strand
TTTTTTTTTTTTTTTTTGGTTTCAGAGTTTTCTTTGGCATCAAAAAAGGACTTATATGTGTATTTTAAGTCTAACTCAGCTTTAATTCTCTTCTGTCCTGTAATTCCCAGACAAAACCAGCTCTACCATATCCTTTCTGTAATCATAAATGGAAATCTGAAGAGGCTGGCCAGAAGCAGCCTTCAGGAATATGATAGCAAAGACTGGGAACTACCTAAAATCAGCCCAGATGTAGGAAGTGAGACAGTATGTTAACAGCCCATGAGGAATGTTAAATCAGAGGAAATGCTCCTGAGATGTCCCTGAGACAGAAGATGGCGTGTCCCACATGTGGGGATTCAGCACCACAGAACACATCTCATTCACAAAGCACATGGAAGTACTTAGTGTCTCTTCTTCATCTTAAGTAATTAATCTCAGTTTCAATTTTCATGCCTTAATTACTTTGGTAACCTCCTTCCTCTGCCGCAAACGTCAGGGACTGGCTGACCTTGTAAAACGAACTCTGTCACTTTCTCTGTGTCATTCTAGTTCTTGGTAAACCTGAATTGCTTCAAAGATCTCTGGTCTAAGCTGCAACTAGGTCTGACACATTTGCACGAAACACACATTACAAAACCTGCCATTTTACTCTTTTTTTTTTCTAACTAAAATATTCTCCAACGGGGTGTTCACATCCCATCAAAGTGATGGATATTCTTTTGTCTTTCCCCTGGCAGAACACATTCTAAACTGCTATAGAAAAGTAACTGCTTTATTTTTGGATCATGCACTATGGAAGCAATTATTTACTATGTTTCAAATCTGTATTATTTGCCTCTTACTGCACAAAGATTTTAATTTCAGTTTTTAAAATTATTAAGATTGACAGTGACCTCCTCAAATGTCCATGAAACACTCTAAAGAACAGAACTCTGCTTCAAAGCCTTCACTTCTACTCAAACACATTATTACTCCTGTTAATTCATGGGAGTTGATGCCTTTGTAGATTAATGTAAGACAAAAAAACTCAAACTCTGTTCTTCACATTAATTAAGAACTCAAAATCCCAAATCTTTCAAAACTGTCTGTATGACTGGTGTATCACAAATTATATTGTTTGAAGGTACAAGCCAGGCTAAGTTAAAAGAATCAGTCAATGAAGAAGTATCTCTTCATTATGCATCTTTCTAACCAGAAACACGTGAAAAGCCTCTGTCCCTCATCAGCAAGATCAGACAACATTCACAAAGTATGGTAATTTTCAAAGGGTAAAACCTGTTGCTAAAGGGTAAAACCTATCTGAAAGCACGAGCCCTGGTTAAAGAGAGGCGGTAAGAAAAGGTGAGCACACCCGGGAAATTTTGCCATTTTTCATCCCTGTCTCCAGTGGGAAGGTTGTTAGCATCAGCCCTGCAGACCCCATCCTCTGCCACCACCATCCATCTCCTCCCACTCCTCCAAGACATGGCCATGGGATGTGGTGTTGAAAAGCGGCGAGTGCGGCCGAGCCCAGTAGAGCCGGTGCGGTGCAGAGGCACAGCCCCAGCAGAGTGCAACAGAGCGGGGGCAAGGCACAACAGAGATGATGCAGCTTTCAGGGGGTTGGCCATCATTGTTTTCCATTGCCTTGGGCCTGGGGACAGGACCAGCTGGCAGTATGGGAACAGTCACTGTCTCATCTTTGTCCTGGTGGCCAGACAGAACTAAGTTAACGGGGTGAACACCTTTTGTGTGGGTAAAGCACCTTCTCTTTTTGTATGCATTTGTTAATGCTATTGCTGCTGTTACTGTGTGTTTCTTATTCCCTTGCTTTTTGTTTTCAGTAAATTGTTATCTCAACTCATAGTGTCTGCCTTTGTCCTTCTTGTACTGGAAGGGGTGAGGGGAAGGGGAGTGACTTGTTTGGAGTTAAATTTCCAGATGGTGTTAAAACACCACAGCACCACTAAGTGACTGAGGCCTTGACTGGATCTGCCTAGTGCCCAGCATGAACTGTTACATGACTCTGGTGTGTGCTACGAAAGCAAACCAAGCACAAACAGCATCTTTACAGAGGCTTCTCTCAAAGCTCTGGGCTACACCTGACCTGCTCGGATGACTAGGTATGCACAGAAAAGACACAAAGAAGATGCCAGGTAAGACATTTGGAGCAGGAAGCCAGGAGGTGATAGTAACCTATGTAACAATGTCCAGACGACTATAGCTGTGGAGAAAGCCAAAGGAAATGGTGATGTCACCAATGAAAACATTGGTGGCTTACATCAGTCAGCTGTGTTAGAAAGCAACAAACAGCGATGCCTTTCATGGAGGACATCCTTGCACAGTGGTCCCATTCTACTTACCTCTTACATTATATGTCACTAAGCAGAGTGGTTCTGTTCCTGTGTCTACCTCACCCATGACAATTATACTCAGTTTTGCAATCCTCCATCATATCCAGTGACTTATTTTTCTACTAGAATCCTAGGCTTAGATAGTCAGTGGTACAAACAGAGTCCCTTCAAATTGTGCCCAGAAGAAAACAGATGCATGCAGCCGTTTTTTTGCAGTCTTGCATAAAGGATTTACAGCCTAGAACAGATCCTGAGCTTTAAGAAAGCAGCTAAAGGTATAAGCATTGCCAAAACTCTGCGATTTTGTGTTTAGTAATTATGAATCAATTAATTTTTACTTAGAAGTTCTTACAATTAAAAAAATCCAAACCAGCCTCTTGCAGTGGGGTTTATTTTAAAGTCTTTGTACGCAGAGAACAAACTCCCTTGAGGCATCAGACCTTGTAATCTGCACATCTTCTATCCCAGTGTAGCTCAGGCTGTAAAGAATGCTAATTAATCTCCTACTGTCTGATAACATATGCACAACACTATTTTTACAGTATTATACAAATATTTAAAATGTTTTGACAGAATATGTTCTGAGAACACTTAACTGAACATGAAAGGACTAAATCATGGGAATTCTTTAGCTGACATTACAGCTGATATGCTGTACGTAGCACAAGAACATGCTCAAATACAGTAAAATGGTATTTATAGTATGTAAAATTATGAAGATGACATTAAGAGATTTAATACTGTGAGAGACTGAAATGTTATGGATAATGGCTTAAACATTGTTATAAAAGACTTTTTGCCTATTATGGTAAAAGTGTGTAAAGAAGCTTCGACCACCAAAGCTCACCCTTCCCTGAATATGCTTCCTGCCTGGAACTTTGGAGTATGAGTTAAACAGCCTAATGGAACTTGAGATAAGATAAAGGTGACACTATTGTCCATTTATCTCAGGTTTAAGGAGAAGTAAATAAGGCTGAGGGAGAAGAATGTATCAACAAAAAAGCCAAACCCAGCAGCCGCCCTGAAAATCAGCTCTGGCTGGGTTCGGAGAGCATGGGGAGGGAGTTTTTGGATGTGTGGCATAACCTCTGGTCAGAGAGAGTTAACACCCATCCTCCCTTACACAAACTGGCTCAGTTGTAAACCTCTCACCCTGGGAAGGCCACATCCGTGGGACATTCATGTGAGGGGCAGCTGAGGAGGTATCATAAACCATCAAAGACTCCCTGAACTGCTCCCCAGACTCATTGCTGAGGCCTTGCACCAGAGAATTGCACTTGATATAAAGTGATGCTGCAGATCCAGAGTCTATTCCAAGAGATAGTTTCAAACTTGCCCCCTCACTGACCACCGGGGAGGTACCTGGGCATTCCCACCTGGCCTGAACCTGTATTAATCCATTGAACCCTGTTTTGCAGGACCCCCACCACCAAGAAGACTGGATGAAGGAGATCAATGGGAGTGGTGATATTTTCTACTTAATCTGTCTCTGTCACTCTCTTTCTCAGCTCCCCACACCTCTTTTTGCTATTTCTTTCTATCTCACTCTCTCTCTCTCTCACATTTGCTGTTTAATAACATCCGTACTTTTGACTTCAGCATATGGTCTTGCTTGCACCTTAACTCGGGCAGAGGTATCTCTCTAAAAAGTTTAATAACCCTATCGTAACAAATATACATCAATGTTTCACTGTTTTGGGAGTTTGAAACACTCAGCATAAATGATTTTGGTTTCTTGCCGCAATGCCACTGGTAGGGGCATCGGGCATCCACTCATGGTTCCAGGAGCTGGCCGGGCTGCTTCAGGGGCACAGGAGGGCTGGCGAAGCTCCTGCAGGGTTTCACCCAACCCACCAATGTTACAGGCGCACCGAGCAAGGAGAGACAAACGGAGGGGCTTCCCAGATGGTTTATTTGGGCACCAGGATCGTGCAAGGGAAGCGCTGGCATGGTGTGTTACAGTTACAGATACACCAACACGAGGGGGCGGGGAAGGGTACAAACATCTTATGAGCTAGGGGTGCTGGGTTTGAATTTGGCGGGCTTTGTATAGGATTGTGAAACACAGAGCCCTCCGGGAGGGGAAACCAGATACCGAGGGGGGAGGGGGGAGACAGTAGTGCCTGGCCATGAGGAAAAACCAAAACCTGGCCAACAGCACACCGCAACAGTTTCTTCTAGTAGGCACTATAAAAAGCCAGTATCAGGTAAAAAGTACTACTTGGTCCCCAACTAACAGAGATAATGTATATTGTTTTATTTATTTACCACAGTAAGGTACAAGAAAAGGTACAGTATTGCACTTTCTCCCCTTTTGATCTTTCTCTAAATTATTGAAATACTTAACACTGAATGCTTCTTTGCTGTTGCAGAAATAAACTAAACTGAAACTGTAAAGTTAGCTTCAGAAGTGTGTTCTCCCATCCATGTATGCACATAGCCTCTATTGGCATTAATGAGAACTAGCCATGCATAAGGATGAGAGATCAGACCCCTTAATTTGTTTAGATGAGACCAATTTTAATCAGTGTAAGCTAATGCATAATTTTGCAGCATGCTTGTGTGGTTGGTGAATCAATATGTTTGAGGGTTTCACTTCATATTCCAGGAGTGCCTGTGTATGGTGAGAATTTTTGAAACATAAGAATGTCAGAAGATTAGTCAGGAATATTATTCTCAGGGTACTTTGTCCCAGTGAGAAGAGGAGCCACAGTGACATTGAGTGACCTTGCAAAAGCAAACCAGGATGGAGAGTGACTGCTGAATGCCAGAAGCATGATTTTGCATTGAATCCCTACCATTAAAAAAACCCTTTACAACCACCACTGAGGTCTGTTATAATAAATCATTGCTCTTGATCATTAAACACAGGTCAGTAAACTTATGTTCCTAGTGAGTCTTCAAAATCTGTATTACCTCCTAACCTCACAGCAACCTCATACTAAGCTCAGTAAACATGTTTATTCAAACAAAACAAGCATCAAGAAAAAATATTAAAATGCATTATACAAATAAAACTAAAACACAGAATACAAGGCGAGAATGAAGACCTGCTCAGAAAAAAATTATAATACTCTGCCCCTCATATGAAAATTATTTTCATTCTCAAAAACAAAAAGCCACTTTTATATTAAATACGCTATCTTTCTCCTGCTTCACCTTTCCCCAACTCTCATCAATCCCACTTCGTGGAGATCAGATTGCTTTTGGAGATGCATAACAATGAAGGCATTGCCTCTTTCACGAACAAAATGTACAGACTGATAAATATAGAATCTTTCTTTTTTTTTTTCCCCCAAGAGAAAATACAAGATATGTCCCCAAATTGTAGACATAAACGTGTGGGTGAAGGGCAACAAACTGCACCTGTAAAAATGTACCTATGAAAGAGACCACTAGTGCAGATCCATTTGGAAGATGATGATCTGTAGTTGACATTATGCCATTTTGTTAATCTTCCCTTCAAGGTTTCATATTATTAATGTTCAAATCATCTATTTGACAAACACAACTTTTAGTTTCTAAGATGTTTCAGCTATTGTGCTTTATGAGGTTTTGTGTGAAGCCATGAGTAACTTGCACAGATCATCTTACATAAAGGTCTAGTGTAACCTTGTACTACACCTCATAATAACCAGTCAAAAACATAGAGAATCAACTAAAAGTATATAAAAAGTTCTAAAAAAATCCTCATGTTCTGTTTTTCCTGCCTTATTTCTGCAAAGAACACAGACCTTTTTCTACTAAACTCAGCATGAGGCCAGAATATAACCAGTAACTGACACAGATACAAAATGCTTCCATTTCAAGAGATGATACTTTTAGTAGGACTGATGTAAAAGCAAGACGACCACCAAGAAAACTGGATCATTTCATTCGAATATGTTGCATCACTCTCAATATCTCAGAGGGGAAGAGGAGAGAGAGAAATGGTGTAAAGACACTTGTAGACATACACTTTATGCTGCGTACTTATAAATTGCCAAACACTAGGAGACCTACAATTTAAGATCCAGTTTTATGAGAATTTATGAAAGAAATCATGACCATGTGACAAAAAACACTTTATAAAGGCATGGGTTTCACAGGAGAGTGCGTTTTCCTCTTATATATAAACAACTTTACTTACTTATTTATTTATTCCAAATATGCATTCGACCATAATAAGCGAGATGAGAAAGAGAAATACACTACTGGGGTACCTTTTTCATCTTGGTAGAGAGTAAATATTTTTAAGGCAGGCGACACATTGCACCACTGATTTCTTCATGTGAAGTTTTTGGAAGTCAGTACTGAGATTGACATTAAAACTTAAATGCAAGTACTAAGATAAATTCCTCTGAGATATCTGTTTGGATTAACTAACTTAAAAACATATTGCAGAGTATGGCTAGAGAAGAGAAAACTAGGGAGTGGAGTTAAGCATTTTTATCAGAGATGATGCTTGGTAAATTATTACCAAATTGTTTTTATTACAGATGTACAAAAGTGTAAAAATAAAAGATTGTTATAGGCATTTTCTAAGTGAATCATATTTTGCTGCCACCTAAATTCATGTAATATTTATAAGATAATGACTTATTTCCATGAGTCTTAGTATCTGAGGAAAAACAAACTGCAGTGTGTAGTTACTAAAAAGACTCCATAGTTTATGGCAACTGGGAATACACTCAAACTGTCAAATCTTAAACTGATCCCACCTGGATATAATGTTATGTATTTGGGAAGTTATATAAACTCTATCTCTGATAATCCTCAAATAAAATATATGCACAAATAAATTAACTTCATGATCTCAAAGTAATTTCTAATATTATTTTGTTCTCTTCCCCAGGCCAATCAGTGTTTTACATCAAATTCAGCACATCTGCACAACATTCCAGCAACCCTCCCAAGCTAGAAGTGTAATATCCAAGATATATATGGTGGTATGTGAGCTGAATCTTCAAATTTTATCTATTTACATGGTACTTCTGTAGTAAGTGAGAGGAATCTCATCATGTTTAGTTCTCCAGACGGTTAAAACAGACTTCCAATATAACACATTAAAATGAAACTTCATTGGAGTGAAAAGTTCACTGCCAGTGACAGTTCCTAGATTAAATAACCTCATCTCCCTAGTAAGTCAGTAAGTCACAGGGTGAATTACTTTACCATCATCTTTTAGTTGAGTTATTGGAGGATTTAGCACTACTGAAAGGTAAAAACTAAGTTCCTAGAAACATCCAAGGGAAATTCCAGTGTTTGCTGATCAGGTGTGCAATCACGGACCTATTAAGCAGAAAATTCTACACACAGAACTGAGTATTTTCTTTCCAGTGTGCTTCTGTATTATGTAGAACTGTTAAGAGAGAAAGATGTCACTAAAATTCCCTTCCCCAGTATTGTATATTTGCTAAAGAATAAATCTACAAGACGGTACTCTACTGTAGATGAGGCAGTTTGAATGAAATCCAATAGTCACTGCTGAAAAAAAAAAAATGTCCCATTCTAAACAACTTGGTTTAGATTGTGCTCTCTCACTTCATATAAAGACTTCAAATGTATTTTTTCCTGTTTATACCTTTCGAAAGCTACTGTCAGGAAGGTCTTCTTCTGGTCAGTAAATTACATATTCTAAGTCTTTATGAACCTTTTTGGGGTTCATTCACTTTTTTCTAAACTCCCTAAACAGACTTTAAAAAATGTTTTTGCAAAATACATGTGGGTAATCATACATGAAATTTTACCTATAGGTTCCTCTTCATCTGTTTTATTTACACTACTCTCTAAATAATTTACAGTTTTGACCATCCCTCTGTAATTTAATTAAGCCATAATTTCATTAAAATATTTACACTGTTAAAGTACTGCAGTTGCTTGATGAAAACAAAAATAAATTTAAAAAATTAAAAAGAGAAAAAAGTTATTTTGGTTACAATTCAACTGCATGTCTTCAAAGTAACAAGCAATACAATGGCAAAAACTTAATGAGAAGAAAATACTCATTGTAAAACAGTGTATGTAAAAGTTTATAAACATTTTTAGCCTCTCCAAAGAGAATTAAAATCAGGGAAAAACTAACAAGTATATTTTTATAAATCCTGTGAAGAGACTTATTTTCCTTTTTTATCAATTTATATAGATTCCTTAATCACCACAGCTTAGGTAAATCAATTAAATATATATGGAATGAATCAACTGAACAGTTCTCATGCAGTTCTCATACCTAATGCAAAAGATACATCCATCCTTCCTTCCTTCCTTCCTTCCTTCCTTCCTTCCTTCCTTCCTTCCTTCCTTCCTTCCTTCCTTCCTTCCTTCCTTCCTTCCTTCCTTCCGAAAACTTTGTGTGCTTGTAAACTAAGTTATAATTTAGGACTTTGCCTTTAGGCAGCTGGAAGCACCTCTGTAAAAATCAATGTCTATCAAAGTAGGGCATGGAGGCCTGGGAAAGACTTGGGGGTCACAGAGATGCTATCACAGGGCACAGAGCCAAAAGAGCACTTCCCAATGTTAATGGGAAAAAAGAGGTTAAACCCTTCTACCCTTCTGTGTCCTGGATCCTTTTCAACCACTTCCAGAAAGCTATTACTGAGTAACTAATATGCCCCTTGAAAATTACAAACGTAGGAATTTATGTCCCCAGTGTACAGAAAAAAATCACAACTGCTCACTCAGCCTGGCAAAGCATTTGGGTACAGAGATTTAATATGGTCTTGAGTAAATTAAGTTAAATTCTGTCAGACTGGCAAAAAATAATTGTCTGAATTCTTAGTCAAAATTTTGTGTGAAATTCTGCATATTCATTGTCCATTTTCCAACTGCTTCTTCCTATAGAAAATAATTTAAAATATCAGAAATCAGAACAATCTTTGATTTTACAACTTTGGCCATTTTTGTCTTGAATTTTGCAGCTTTTTTACACATGATAACTTTACAATAACTTTTGAGAAGACAAAACAAATAAAAAAGCATTAATACAAAGAGGTATGTAGTGCTTAGAGTTACAAAACAGACTTTAGAGAAAGGTGCAGCTGCTCACCACCTATTGGACTCATGCTGTGACGGCACAAGGCAGGAAAGGAAGTATTTTTAGACCTTTTCTTTCTCTTTTGTCAGAGAATACATTTTTTTCAGAGCAGTTTCACATTGAAATTGTGAAGTGGAAAACTATACAGCTACATATTCTCCCATACTTTTTACCAGCAAATCACTTATGTGTGGTTTTAAATTAAGCATGTCAGTAGACTTACAGTACTCATCGGTAGCAGTCAGACGCTTAAATAGGGTTGGAAAGTTTTTTGTTTAAAAAACCTAAATATCTTACAACAACAAGCTGAAGTAGTAGTTTATGAACAATTATGAAAATAAACCCAGGAATTTCAGATATGAAAAAAAATGTGGTCATTTCATTTAAAGGTATTATGGATACAATAAGGAAATAATACAACTTCTGATAAAAAAAATCAAAATTTACATTAGAACACAGTTTCAAGTCTTAGTGATCTATGATTTCTCAATTCTAATGCATTGCTACCTTCCAATCTGTACACCACTAGATGTTCTTAATTGGATTTGCTATTCAAACAGTTACACATACACAATCATACCAACACAAAGATTTGTTGATACTAAATGAAAAAAAAATCAGAATCTTCCATCACAACATAATAAAGCTTGACAGTGAACTGTAGCTTAATTGCTACCAACACCTATCATACCTTTGATAGAAAGTGGTGATCCAGGCAACTGCTTATCATGGCTCTTGATTAACAGCACGTAAACGTGTACAATTCTAGGTTTATGACCTTTGGAAAAAGGGGCAGGCAATTCTGGAAGACTAAAAGGATGTTGTGAGGTTGTTCAGGGAGAAAATTAGAAGAGTCAAAACCCACCTAGAACTTAAATCTGGCTACTGCTGAAAAAGACAGTTAAAAATGTTTCTATAAATACATTAGCAACAAAAGGCAGGCTAAAGAGAATCTCCATTGTTTATTGGATGGAAGAGGAAGCATAATGACAAAAGATGAGTAAATGGGTACTTAATGGTACTTTTTTGTCTCAGTTTTTATGGTAAGACCAGGTGTTCTCCAGGTACCCAGTCCCCTGAGCTGGAAGCACAGGCATGGGGAGCAGAATTAAGCTGCCATAATACACAGGGAAGTGGTCAGTGACCTGCTACACCACTTAGTCACACACAGGTCTAAGGGGCTGGGTGGAATCCACCCAAGGGTACTCAAGAAGCTGGTAGAAGTGCTCACTGAACCACTTTCCATCACTTAACATCAGTCTTGGTTGACTGAGGAGGTCCCAGTGGACTGCAGTTTGGCCCAAGTGATGCCCATCTATAAGAAGGGTTGGTAGGAGGATCCGGGGAACTACAGGCCTGTCAGTATGTCTTCAGTGTCAGTCAAAGGTATGGAGCAGATCATCTTGAGTGTTACCACATGAAATGTGCAGAACAACCAGGTGTTCAGGCCTAGTCAGCATGGGTTTAAAAAAGTCAGGCCCTGCTTGACCAAACAGATCTCCTTCCCATGGCAATTCAACTCCCTTAGTGGATGAGGGAAAGGCTCTGCATGTTTTCTACCTGAACCTCAGTAAATCCTTTGACACTGACTCCCACAACATTCTCCTGGAGAAACTGGCTACACAGGACTTGGACAGGTCCACTATTTGCTGGGTAGAAAATTGTTGGGATGAGTGAACCAGAAAAATGCTGGTGAATGGGGCTACATCCATCTAGTGGTCAGATCACTAGCGGGGTGCCTGAGTGCTCAGTTTTGGGGTTAGTCCTGTTTAATATCTTCATTGACCACCTGGACGAGGGGATCAAGTGCACCCTCAGTCATTTGCAGGTGACACCAAGTTGGGCAGCAATGTTGATCTGCTGGAGGGCAGGAAGGCTCTGCAGCAGGATCTGAACAGGCTGGATCAGTGGGCCAACACCAATAGTTCAACAAGACCAGGTGCAGGGTCCTGCATTTGGGTCACAACAACTCTCTACAATACTACAGGTCAGGAGCAGAGCAGCTGGAAACCTGCCCAGCGGAAAAGAACCTGGGGATGCTGGTTGACCACCAGCTGAACATGAGCCAGAGTGTGCCCAGGTGACCAAGAAGGCCAATGGCATCCTGGCCTGTATCAGCAATAGTGTGGACAGCAGGGTGACAGGCAGAGGCCACACCTCAAATCCTGTGTTCAGCTCTGGGACCCTCACAATAAGGCAGACGTTGAGGTGCTGGAGCCTCTCCAGAGAAGGGCAATGGAACTGGTGAAGGGTTTGGAGCCCAAACCATATGAGGAGTGACTGAGGGAGCTGGTGTTGTTTACTCTGGAGAAAATGAAGCTCAGTGGGGAACTCATCACTGTTTACAGCTGCCTGAAGGGGTTGTGAGATGAGGGTTGGTCTCTTCCCCAAAGTGACAAGTGGTGGAGTAAGAGGAAATGACCTCAAGTTGCATCAGAAGAGGGTTTGTTTGGATATTAGGAAGAACTTTTTCATGGAAAGTATTGTCAAGCACTGGAACAGGCCACCCAGGGAAGTGATGGAGTCACCATCACTGGAGGTGTTTAAAAGACATGTAGATGTGGCACTTGGGGCAATGATTTAGTGGTGGACTTGGCAGTGTAAAGCTTGTAGTTGGACTTGATGATCTTAAAGGTCTTTTCCAACCTAAATGATTTTGATTCTATCATTTCCACTTGCATAGTTTCTTGATGCCTGCCAGATAATGGATATCATGTTACTTATTTTCACATTTTGGGGAAAAAGAATCTCTTTAGTAGTCTCAGGTCTACAGCTCTCACCATGATAGCTTAATGTTTTTTGAAGTCTGAAATACAAATTAGATGCAAAAAAACCCTCAGAGAATATATTTCAGGCAAACTGAAATTAAATAATTTTTAGTCTTTTTAAAGAATGGATTTTGCCTACTTGAATATGTTTTGTCCTTTGACATATGTCTGTGTCTGGACACAATACCTTTGACAATTATAATTTTAAAATTGTTTTACAGACTTGATGAATTACAGCAATGCACAGATCTTCAAATGTTCATGAAACCAAATGTAATAGCAGAAATCTTTTTGTTAGTTAAATGTGTCGACTTATTTCAAAAAGCCCTGTATTTTGTGAATTTCCTTACAAGCATCAATAAAAAGAATGAACTCTAGTTTAAGGTACATATGTAAATGTTTCTTTTCTTACAAGCTCATGTATTTTATCTTGCTTTGGAAAGGCATGGATATGTTCTTGGCTAGCTCTTCTATGCAGCTACACTTCTACCCCCAAAAAATCTTTCAAATTCAGGAATTGGAAAAGTCAAACAGAAGACTGTGGAACACTTGGCCAACCTAAAATTTGGGTTCTATTTGGAGTTTGTCTGAGACCCTGCCTAGACTCCAAATGCTCAACACTATCTTCAGGCAGAGCCAGCAGTGTAGTCCATACTTTAAAGAGCAGCACATCACCTCCGGAAATCTCCATTGTCCTGCCTCTCCCATTTTGAGTCACCTTTGACAGAAACTCCCCATTAAGCCCTGTAAAACTTTAAGTTCCCGAATTTTCAATCCAAAAGATAGTTGGAAGAATTTATATGGTATTTCTCACACAGAAGAAAAGCTTTTTCTTCTAGTCTCTTTCAGATGAAGTGTTCCAAAACTATACAGGCAATTGGTACTACATGTTTCAGAAAGACAGAGACCTAATTTTGTCTCATAACTTTTTACCTATGAAAACCTAGAATTCCCCAATCAAAGTTTGGGATGTAGATCTGATCCTCCATCTGCTCCCTTGAGATTATGTAGGAAACCGATTAATATATTCACCTTAGCATAACACTGAACTGGTGAATAAAAGAGAAAGAATAATTTTTGATTTCCTTTGTATGTTTCTGAAGACATGGGACTACAGCAGATGTCTTGAGTAAAGTCACAGAGGTATTAGAGGGGCCAGCTTATATAACTGCTTTGTTTGCCTTTCCAAATCTGAATTGAATCATCACCCCTTTCATAGGATAAGCTTCAGCTTTCTGTATTCTCAGTTTTGGCAATGCCTTACAAATTTAAGTATGACATAAGGAGTGAATTCTGTTATCAGACTGCACTTCAAATATACCTCTTTAAAGTACACAAAGATCCCTGAAACTTCCTTGCCATTGTCTGACAGAGGCAGCTAGTGCCTGTCACTTCATAGAGTCCTTTATTTTATATTCCTTAAGGAACAGGGAACTATGGTGTCAACTTTTAGATTTGAATTTTTAAAGTTAAATGCATCAAGGAAATTCACATTTGCTTACTGCTAAAACTGACAACTAACACATTACCATACTCTTCCAATTTATTTTTTTTTGTTCATTTGTTTTCAGCTCTGCTCTTTTGGTTAAATGGGAATCATTTCCTGTCTACCTGAGAGATAAAGTTTAAGGTGTGAGCATGGAACTGACATACAGAGTCATTTCATGAAAAACCTTACTCATCTCTTTCCCTCTCATTCTCACCAAGAAGAACTAACACCATTACTGAATGGTGATGGAAAGTTGCTGTCACATCAAAATAAGGGAACATTATGGGGTTTCAAGTTTAGAGAGTCTAAAACTAAGACAAGGACTTGAAAATGGGTAGTATAAAGGAGTATGGGTTTGTACTTTAATTACTTCAATGTTTCTATTATGGTGACCACTAATTTTCTTTCTAGAAATTCATATAAAAATAGGGGATGAATAATGTTAGCTTATTTGCAGTTTTAATAATTTACAAATTTGGGGTTTTTTTCATTATGAAAGGGGGAACCATGAGCTGCAATTACTATCTCTTACCTCTTGAGCGATATGTTTGCAGTTACTCCAACACCGGTGTTGACATGGTTAATAACTGAGATATGCTTTAGTTCTTCCTAGTTACTACACCAGACATCAGAGAACCAGTGTTAGAAGCACTGGCTAAGGGCTCAATCCACCTCACTGGGAAGTCAATAAGAAAACTCAGGTTCACATCACTGGGACTTGAACTAATCCTAAATACACAGAGAAAAAAATCCAGCTGATGGTACAGTTCTTATGTCCAGTTTACAGTTCAAACAGAATCCTTATGAGCATAGGCAAGTTAGAACTAGCAGTAGGAATTCTCTGGAATTTATTCTGAAGTTACTCTAAGCAAGCAGGTGAAGAAGCTAGAAACTGAAGAGATACTATAAATGATGAGGACTTGTATTAATAACAATACAGAGAAAGTAATGGCCAACGATTACCACAAGCATTATATAAACCATTTGATTTGCAGTATCAATAAACTATTTATTCTCATTAAATTGAAAAAAAATCAATGTTTATAGGAACTGTAGAATAAACAGATTGATGTCCAGTATGATATTTTTACACAACTCCTTAAAAGTTTAAGAAAGGTCTCTTGCAAAAACAGCTTCACATAATGAATTCAAATCAAGTTATTAATTTAGTGCAGTTGTAGTCATAAAGGTAGGATGGAGAGTCTTGACTTAATGTATTAAAAGTTATAGGAGTATAAAAAAGAAATCAGTGTCCTTCACACTATATTCAGAACTTGATTTTTGTACAGGAAAGAATAGTGCCTGCTTCCACATGTCTTCTGGAATATAATGAGTCTCAGAGAGAATAAGCACTGTAATTTTCTTCCTCTGTAAAACTGGATTAATGCTATCTCATGTCTGACTTATTCCTGTCCTGAAGGTGTCTGAAGCAAAAAACTCAGCTCAGTAAAGCAAAACTCCAAAGAGACTCTTTGCTGGCACATGGCATACAGGGTGTCAGGCTCACATTGTCTTCATTGCCTAATGGGTAAATCACCACCTGACTTCTACTCTATTTTCTGATCACTTTCTATATTTTAATACAGATTACATGAAGATTACACAGCTACTGAGTTTTTGTGGACAATAAACCAGTTCCTTCTTTGTGATCAGAGATTGTAGAAGTTGAAGTTAATTGACATAAAACAGTCTACACCAGTTAAAACAGAAGCATATGTCTCTGCCATGGTTAGCATGTTCTTTTTTTCCCCCAGGAAAATGATCTTTTACATTAAAAGCTTCATGCTGTCTTTATCACTGTATGTTTGCTGTATTAGTGTGCCTGTGTCTCAAGGTTTTTACCGGAAATCTCAGCTGCAAAACAATACAAGACAATTGTCATAAACAAAGAAAGTACACAGTCTCCTAATACCTTTAAATTTTCAAGAATTCGTAACTATTTTTATGAGACTTTTGCTTCACAGGAGTGATTGTGGCATTGATGAACATAGTAAGGAGTAAGATGTCAAGATGTACTACAAAGACAGGTCCTCCTGGGTTCTTAAGACTTGGTTCTACTTTCTTTTTTGAAAGAGAGGATATCAGATCTTGATCCAGCATCACTGAAATCAGTATTACAAATGTTTCACTGAATCAAAATCTGATATATTTTTCACGGTATAATGTAAAATTAAATAGCTACTCTAAAGTCAGTACACTTGATAAAACTTATTTAAGGAATTGTCCAAGCAAATGTGTCACCGACCTCAGTGTGAACAGCTTTTAGTGATGAGATATGAACAGCATGTCTAGATACCCAGGCATATGACATTTTATAATTTCTTTCATTTACCTTACCATAACAATTCAATTTGAAGTAGCAGAAAATGCTGATGTGATTCTACCAGGCAGATATTGACATTAGCTGTTCTTATGAAAACTTATAACATTATGAAATAACCTCACTGAAGTCACTTGATTTAGCTGGTATGTTTGAGACCTCATGTATTGTATTTATTGAGAGAAGAGTTTGTATGCTGCATGATGTTTCAAGGTGCACTTTTAACTGCAACTGCTGACGCAACCCAAGTGGTCTTCAGAGAGAAAGTCCTAAAAAAAATGACAATTTGGAAATAATAGAATAAAATTATAAGAAAGTGATCCTTTGGTTTTGGCAGGAATGATTTAAAGAACTACCATCTTACTGAAATGATTCTGTCAGATTAAATGCTCTGTCTACTCTATTGTACCTCATTAGTTTTAGGCAAAAATCAGTGTTTTATCACAAAAGATCAACAAGACTTGATATACATTGAATATAAGAGTTGCTTTTGTGATAAGCTTTAATTTGCCAAAATTTTTACCCACAAATGTGGTGTTTATGTAAATGTATGGGTCTCAAGAATTTGTACTGGGTGGGGGGTTAGATAAAAAGTTATTCTAGTCTGGTTTACATGAGACGACTGATGCTTTACCATTGTTTAACCATGTGGGATGGAAGAGCAGCAAAGGAAATATTATCATCCTCTGTGATCAAAGGAGAATAGGTTTGCTTCTTTCAGGACCCGAGAGAGCTTCAAAAAAGATGAACTAGTCTTACAGGCACTCTACAGTCAGTCATCTGCAATATTGTAGATTAGACATTTTAAAATTCTGTTTTTATCATAGGCAAATGTCAAGTCAGCTTCAAAAGAATCATTGTTTCTCACTCTTACAATGTTTCCTGCATTAATAAATGATAGGATAGGAAACAAACAAAAAAAATACTGTATTATTTCTAATTTTTATTGCCTGAATATGCTATTTTAAAGGTGTCTGCAGACCTAATAAACAAGAATCAGTTTTCAGACAAAATCACAGCACTTCCACTCTCTTTTAATTCCATGCAGTTGAGTTAAACAAAAGAGACAGTATTTCCTTTACTTATGGACTGAAATATTTGCTTTCAAAATCCTTCATAACACACCCAATAAAAATATGCAGTCTGATCATCTGATGTTCAGTCACTGTTTGTCGTCATGGGGTGACACTATTTCTCAGGTGCTGTTTTGCTACACTCAGGAGTCCACTTTGACCCCAAAAGCATTAACCCAGCCAGGTTGCATTTCTTTCTCTACTGTCATGTAAGATGTGCTCTACAAAAAATAAGGAACATTGACCTTGAAAGGAAAGGGGCAGGCAGGGGGGGAAATAATAAATCCCACAACCAAACCCATTCAACAGCCCAGACCAAGATCTAAGCTCTGTCAAAATGATTTCTTATTCCATTTTACTGAAGCAGTGCCATGCTTTATCACTCCTGAGTTCATGCCTTACAGCTGAGGCAGCCCACTTGAATTGGTAAGTTGTTTAGTTAAAGAATATACATGCTATTCACATCGTCAATATGATTTAAAAGGAAAGAACAATTTGCAGGTGAAATACAGCCACAAATGTAACAGGAAGCTGAACTCCAAAGCACTGGAGCACATGTAATTAATAGCTGTGTGTCCCACTATGTTCCTGCTCCTTCCCATTTACAGCAATACTGTAGTCAGACACACGGCACTCGTGACTCAGTGGTGGAGGCGGCAGCATTAGATCTTCTAGGAGCTTCTGATGAAGTCTCACAATCATAAGCAAAATTGGTCAGCTAATCTGAGCTAAATGTAATGCTACTACTACTTTCTGTTTCATTACATCACTGCACACACAATTATACACAAATTTCAGTGTAATATGAAGAACTGCTGAATTTGTTTTGTGACTATGCAGATGTTGAAACACCTAAATTAATTGTGAGTATAGAAAAAACACTTTCCAAGTCACTAAAGTGCTCAGTTTGCAACCAATAAAGTTTACACTGCATTACATCTCTTCAGAAGTAGTTGTGTTTATTTATAGATATTTTCATACAAGTAGGTTGAGTTGCTTGGCTTTTGCAGTCCAGTCAGATTGCTGCTTTAATAGAACAGATCAAGTATGGCCATACAGGCATAGACTTATTTTTTTTTTAAAGAGAAAGGTTCTGTATTAAAGTGCTAATGAGATATTGGCTCAAATAGGAAGGGAATCAAATCCTTTCTCTCCTTGTAATTTACAAATAAAGAAACCTGGACCCAGAATGCTTGAAATGCCCTATAACTCAGTTTAATTTTATTTTAATGTAATCAAAAATTCTTGTGAAAGCAATCCTGAAAGTTGAGCTCATTTTCTATTACACTGCAGTAGAATACCAAACTCTATGCATTTCATGTAAATTAACAATATTATCAGACTACAATGAATCTAAACACTGCTCCATCTGTACTTTGTGATATGTGAATAAATAAAAACTTGAAAGTAATGCAAATGAAGTCACTGACAAAGGATCCATAACATTCAGAACTAGGTCATAAGTGAATGCATTAGTGTTCAATATAATTCCATCTTAGGTTTTAATGTTCACCTTCTTCTCTTGTTCTTGCTGCCAATTGATTATCTTTCAGTAAAGTTTACATGTTACCATTAAATGTTAATAATGCATAAATATTAAACATACTATTGTAAAGTTAGCAACACTATTAATACCCTCAGTCTCTGTAGGCGATACTAGAAATTGCTAGGATCACTATCAATAGTCAGAATCATAAAAATCCTGTCTTTCTCAAATTGATAGCAATAAACAAAGTATGAGGTACAATGGATATTTAATATGGCCACATCTTCGTACAACATTGGTGTCAGGAAAGCAAAGGCGACACTTTTTAAACAAACTATTTCTCTTAATATTTCACTATTTTCTATTCTTTTGTCTGTTTGTAATACTTGTAAAATGCTGTAATATCTTAAGGGACTGCACATTCTGAACAGCTTAGCAATATTTTGTTCCTAGTTTGTTCAAAAAAAACCCCCCAAAACCACTGCTGCAGCAGTGATGGGCAGAAATGCCACTGTCAGATTCTCCACCGCAGATCCCTGTCAGGCAGGGCATTGTTTAAAAGGCAGGCAAAGACTTAAACATGCATAGTTGCTCTAGATTTCAGTCCCACTAGGTGACGACAACTAGCTAAAGTATACATGTGTGATAAACTTTACAACTCTCCCAAGGGTGCTAAATCATTGTGTTGGCTCAAATTTGGTTTTTAAGAGCTTTGTTGACTTCACAGCTGGTGAGTTGACACTTTCTATCGCTCCACCACTTGGCAACAGATGCCTCTTACTTATGCACAGATGCTGAGTATCCACCCAACCCTAACATTAGCCTTGTGTTTTGAACTAATTGGGCCAACACAGTTGTAATTAAGATTTGAATAATTAGAAAACTAACATGATTACTTTCACAATTAATCCTTATATTGTACCATTACATTCTCTTTTGGACTATTCTGCAAAGGTCTTATTTCTTTGGGTCCTGCAAATCCATCAGCCTTCTAAACAGTGGAATAAAAACGTATTTTGCAGATAATACTAATAGCATTTTAAAGGGCTGGTTTCACCCTGATTTAAAAGAGTTACAGTGTGCAATTAGGTTTTTTTTTTTTCCTTTCATGCTATTTGGCCATTATATGGATCCCTTTATAACAGCCACACAGGAAGAGAAACCATATACACGAATGAACAAAGATTTTTAAGAACAGTATGTGAACATACTTGGATAGACTGTAATATAAAAGACCTTTAAGATGAGCTGATCTGACATATCCTCTTTTATTCCTTTGACTTGGTATCTGTTCTAAAGTGGGTGCTGAGGAGTAACTGTTAAGCAAAGGAATATAGCCGAGGGGAAAGGAAGAGTCTTTTAAGTAGGATGCCTGTCCTGGGGAAATAGCAACAGTAGTACTTGGAAAGAATAACAGATAGTCTGTTTTTAGAGAGAAGAAATAATAGGAAATGAACAATTACAAATTGAAAATCATAAGGTAATGTCTATTGAGAGCTTGAGGGAAATACGAAGTGTGTAAAGACTGGATGAATACATCAACATCTCATGCTTTGGGTATTATGCTAACTTTAAACAGTGTTCAAACTGACAGTAATATACAAAATCAAGATGTTCATATATGTGCATGCTCACAGAGATGCCACTTTTTTTTTTTCTCAGATACATTTAGTATCATATACACACAATAGAAACTCTCTTATCTACCAGTAAAAATTGACACTAGTTAAATTTTCATTCTTTGGCATTAGGAAGACTGAGAAGAAACATTATAGCTGCACAGGAATATTAAAAATAAACATAATTTATAAGTATGTATTAACTGCTGTTTAATAAAGTGCATCCAGTTATGGGGAGGAGGGGGAATTTGTTGAAGACGAATTCTCTTGAACTAAAAATTTATGTTTGCTAGTCTCCTCCATGTGTTTAAAACATATTATTTGCACAGATATCTGAACTTGCTTTAAAGGACATTTCAGAAACATATTTATCAGGGAAACAAAGAAATGAGAAAAAGAAAGGAGAAGTAGTTCACAGACTGGTTCAAAGGACCCTAAGTGGTAAATGGCAGCAGCCAGCAGCAGCTCAGCCTCCCCTAAGCCAGCAGCAGTTCAGCTCCCCTGAGGCAGGAGAGTGAGCAAGGGCTGTAATTACTGTCTACCACTGTTATTGAAAATACATCTACTGCTTCCATATTCAAGAAGATATATAGCCTCAATCCCTTTTCCCCCACCAATTCCTTAATCCAAACTAAGAATGCTTCTATTTATGGCTATGATAATCCCTGGGGTTAGTATCTGACATTGTGGCAATTTGTGATCACAAGCCAATCTCTTGTAAAAGTTTGAGTTAGGTCTCGAGACAGTGACTCATTGTTTCCTTAGGAACTGGAAAAGGAACATGATGCTAAGGACCTGTGGAGGGAAATGTGACTCCCAGACAGAAGTGGTTAGTATACTAACCCGCTACCCTTGGTTTGCTGGGTTGGGATGAAATGAAATAGGACACAGTTTCTTGACTTTTATGTTGGGCAGATGGAGACCTTTCCAAAACCTGGAAACAGAAACCTCTTTGTGGGCAACATGGGTGGGGAAAAGGAGACAAACCAAGTTTGTCTTCTTTTTTTTTTTTTTTTTTTTTTAAATTTTTTTATTTTTTTATTTAAAGGCAAAGGATTTTTGTCAGAGAGCAACAATAATTTCAGTACTATATTGATTCTGGCTGAGCTGGAGTTCATTTCCCCACAGCAGCCCTCACAGCGCTGTGCTCTGCATTGGTGGCTGGAAAGGTGTTGATAACACACCAGGGCTTTGGGTGCTGCTGAGCAGCGCTGGCACAGCACCAGCGCTGTCTCTCAGCATTCCCCACATCAAGGGGCTGGGGGTGGGCAAGATCCTGGGAGGGGACACAACCAGGCCAGCTGACTCAAAATAACCAAAGGGATATTCCATCTGATGTCAGCCCAGATATAAAAGCTAAGGAAAGGAGGAGGAAGGTGCAGGGAGGGGGACATTTGTTATTTACCGTGTTTGCCTTCCAGAGCAACCGCTGAAACTGGCCTGAACATCACTTGCTGACGGGAAGTAAAGAATAAACATTTTCTTTCTCTTTGCTTGTGCACATGTAAACTTTCATTTTTTCTTTAGCAAACTGCCTTATCTCAACCTACAAGTTGTTTTTTATCTTATTTTCTCTTCAGTGTCCAGCTGGGGAGTAATAGAGTGGCTTGGTGGGCACTTGACATCCAGCCAAGGCCAACCCCCCACAAGTACTTATAAAATTCAATTTGTCCAAGAGAAAAAGCTCAACAGCTGTTGATGGCATCACACAAGCAATCAGATTCTCACCTAATCTCAAACAGTCAGAGCTGCTGCACTGTCCCACACTTGGCACTTCTTTGGCTTAATGACTGAAGCAGGAACTTGTCTATTACTCAGCATCCTAGCCACTGCATGACACTTCGACCCCAGACATAAGAGAACAGTAGAAATCAAGACTTAATAGTTCTAAGACTCTGGCCAGTTTAGACATTCCATGAAACTTCAAAGTTCTCGTGAGTGCTTATCAAACCTACCTGCTCAGTTAGATTTTCTAATTCTATAAATCATATCCAGTGTACTTCACAGCCATAGCCTGATCCAGCTCCTGATGAACTAATAGAAGGTTACATTCATTTTCCATCCAGGTTTGACTCTTCTGAATAATTTTTTGTCTCCTCTGTAAACCAGAGTTTGCCAGATACTTCTGTTGCTGTAAGTTTTTGAACTATGAGGTAATGTTCTGAGCAGACTCTAAAACTTATTTCAATTGTGTGGTTGGTAAACATGATATCTTTTTTAATGAAATTAAAGCTAGGTTATAGCTTTACCAGAGCAGCGCTGTTTTCAAAATACCTTCCATAAAACACAGTTTAATGCCTCAAAGAGGGATGAATAAGATTGTCCAATTACAAACCTCTTGCCAATGATTATCAAATAACATTTGGTTTCACAGAGAGCTTGAGAATTATTACAATTTTAGAATATCAAATTCCAACATACATGGGATTATATTCTCATACAGAATTTTAAAGTGATACTTCAAATGATTACTTAGAATTAGTTTTCATTTCTGTGGCTGTGCTTTGCTTCAGTAACAGAGCAATAGAATTTTGCATAATAAAGAAAATATGCATTATGTTTTTCATTTGTATTCCTAATTATTTTCAAAATAAATAAGAAATATTTTTAAATGTTTTGAAAGTAATTAAAGAGAAAAATACCCTTAATATTAAAATAACCCCAATGCCTCATTAGATATTTGCAAATAAACTAAAAAATAGAACAATAATTTTGATTACTAACATTTTATATTTTTGACAGGAAATGTTTCTCTATTTACTTGTATTACAGTTTGCCTTCTATCCCACTCACAACATTTATCTTGCTGTTATGGTGCTCTCTGCCTTTTCAAATGTTTGCCTTCAGGGGTATTGATGCTACTAAAGAGCATTTATTTCATAGATTTACATTAAAATTCACTTCTTTTTCCTGACAAGCTATTTAAAACATCCCATTTATGCCTTATGAAATGCATTTAAAAAAAATATATCTAGACATCCCGTGAAAACTAAAACCATTTGACCCAAGTTTTGTTCTTTGCAAAAAAGACAATTTCTATCTGAGAAGATTAGCACTAAAGAGGTATGAAGGAGATATTTTCCAAACCAAATACTGTTGTTTACTTTTACTGGTGAGGGGAAGATATCCTGTCAGAAACTTCAGAAGAATGACTCCTAAAATGGTTAGTTTAACTATGGAAAACAGTAATCTCAGACCATTTTTCTTCAAAATTAAAATCTGAAAACAAGATGAGTAGGTAAGCCACACAACACACAGACATAACCTCTGACACTTGCATGTTTTAAAATTTTAGATGGCGCAAGACCTCTATTTCCTTTTCTATTTCATTTTTGCACAGGACATACAGGCACAAAATCAGAGGCAGAGAGTCAAATAATGATACATCCCAAAGTATGCTTTGAAATGATGACAAACTATGTCTCTACCAAGGTAATTGTCCAAAGAGAACCTAAAGAACAGCCAGCAGAAAAAGAAATGTCTCATGCACCTAAACACGGCATTCAGAAGTTTGTAGGTAGATCCGCTTGTATTTTGGCTGGTGGAACCTGCACTAACAGAAACAACTGAGGTAGGGTGCATGGTAACCAGCTCCAGCTGCTCTTTATCAAATAAGTGAGATTATATCGAGTTAGATTGATTAAATCTCAGCTCTTAGTTAAAATCATCATCTGTCACTAGGCACGTGAACAACATGAACTGTGTTCATACCTTGAGTGGACAGAACACAGGCACATGTTTAGAAACAGTTGTGAGACCTCTTACTCAAGAGAAAATTTAAACATAGCATCTTGCTATTTTTACCTGAATTAGCATCCCTAGGCATGTATCACAAAAAGGACCGTATAGCCACTAGGTAATGAGAAGTGAATGATTATTCTGGTTGTTCAGCACCCCCCTTCCAACCCTGCACAGAGCTGTAACAGCAACATTTAGAAAGACAGTTAAGTGTGTGAATTTTCTATTTAAAATATTCATGCTCTTTGATCATAAATAGGACAAAAAAAGTCATACAATTATTGCTGAAAAAGTGAGTTGATTAAAAGAGAGTGACCTTTAGAAAATATTTGCAAACAATGCCCTTTGTTTGTGGAAGATAATGCTCCAGGGAGTTCCAGAAAGAGTGAAAAAATTCAAACCAAATAAACAAACAAACCGGCCCAATTTAAACAAGCTTGGAGAAAAATATTTCTACCAGTACTTCTACCAAACCAAAACAAACAAAAAAAATTGGCTACTTTCTAATATGCCCTGTGGGGTTTTTTAGGGTGGGGTTTTGTGTTGTTTTTGTCTTGTTTTGTTTTTTCTTTAGCAATTAAAATCATCCAATTGCTTGCCCTGATGACTCTGTTCCATCCTGCCATACATAGTGTCTCCTCTACATCTAGCCTAGGATTACTCACATTCTTGGCTGCTGGAACTAAAATACATCCTTGACAGATAAATTTTGGCTCTCAGGGTGAGAAAGACTGACAGGTAATTGCTATGTGCTGCCTCAGATGGGTAATGGAGAGTGGGATTGAAGTCCATTGATGCACCTGAAATAGTTGCTTACGCATTCTGCGCATTAACAAAGGACGTTTCCACATAATAACAAAAAAGAGGAGGATAGGAACGAGATGAGGAGACACGAGGACAAATGCAGAAGAAAATGATGGTGTCTGAAAATTGTATTAGATTTATATGCAGTAAGGACCAAAGCATGGGATAGAAATCTTTACACTGAACCATAAAAACATCAGAGGCAAGTGATGCTCTTTAAAAAGCATTTTAATTAGCAAATTAATTTGAGTGCTTTCCTTATCAGCATTACCTTTTCAACACCATCTCTCATGCTCTGTATTTATTCTGACATATGCTCTCTTTCAAGTAGAAGCCAGGTATATCACATTTTCTCTCTTTATTTTTTTGACACATTCTCCTTCAAGTAGCAGTTCAGAGGTGCAAGGGTCAAATCACAAAACGCTCTGGTTTATAGAAAATCTGAGTGTCACTGTCTAGGAGGTCAGATTTTAAAAAGAATCAGACAACAAAGCAAAAAAAGCAGACTATTTCATTATGAAAATGTGAAGCACAGTTCTACTGAGAGGTCTGCTCATCAGTCAGGACCATTATTGAAAGGCATAGGGTTCTTTTTTGCTTCTTTTCTTATTATAGTGTAAATCAGGACTTCTGTAACATCTGTATAGATCTACACTGGGTATGTTTACTTACACCCAAAATTATTACTATTTATGTAGTAAAGGAATAAAAAGTGCTCCTTGAAACAGGAAATGAAACCTTTTTTAAGAGATATAGTTATATATTTAAAATTATGGCAACCAAGTACCATGAATACTATTAATATTTTAGAGAGAATTGAAAAGACACTGAACAAGGAAACATACAAGTTTCCTAAATGGAAAGGCAATGGCTTTTCATTTTGTTATAGAATTATTACTCAAGTTTAATGAATGAAATATTACTTGAACTAGAAGACTTTTTATAGAAAGTTGGTTGCAATAAATTTGAATGAACTGAGATTTGACAGAATGGCTTCATCATCAAATCTCTAGCAGAACTATTGAGAAAAATTCTGCTCAGACTGTTCAAGACAATGAAAATCTGGTGAATACTAGTTTTTAGCTTTTCTTCATGCTACAAGTATACTTAGAAATCTGTAATTAAGTTTTCCATTTAACAATATTGTTTTTATTTGCAGCATTTTCTTAAATAGGAAAAATGAACCATGGAATGAAGTTTTTTTTGTTTTCTTTTAGATTATGCATTAAACTAAGCATACATATACATGAAAGTGTGTAACACACACAGAGTCAGTATGCCTGAGGATAGAATGCCAAGAAGTTTCTTAATAAATGCACTTTGTGATCTTCATACTGGCTTTTAAGGGAATTGCTTAAACTATGATCTCAACTCCATATACAGAAATACTGAAGTATAACTAACTAACTAACTAACTAACTACATATATGGTTCAAGGGGACTGAAGAACAAGACCAAGGCAAAGGGAAAGGAAGTCAGAATCTAGGTCTCCAGTTCAAACTAAGTCCTGTGGGTAGTGGTTGAACTGCATAAACAAACCAAAGTTTTTGTGAAATGAATAAATGACCGCAGACAAGTGTTTAGCAAATGTGTGTCTGCATTTACAATTACACTTAGCACTTGCTGGCAGCCTTCAGAGTAGCAGCCAGGAACCTACCTAATGCTTATAGACTCTAGGTCAAATGACCCAGTTCAAAAAGCCGGATTATGGGATCAGTGCAAGAGTACATTGTTGATCAAGAAAGGTCGAAAGTCTTGCCTGTTTTCTGAAAAAGGAATGGGTTTGCATACCTATTTAACTTTAGTGGAAGAAAACCAAAAATCAAGCATTTTACTAACCAAGTCAGTCACTATGGTATTTTGTATTTGGTGTGCTGAAAAAAGTATTAATGCAGCGAGTAAATGCATGCATGAAAAGCATAATAAATCTGACCTAAATTTGGAAACAAAAACTACTCATCCAAGTCATTTAACTGAGTATTTATCATCAGTTTTGGAGACTATTCCAAAGTCAGAAGGTGACTGGACAACATAACTCTGGTACCTAAATATACAACTTTTAAACTTATGCGGTAGACAGAATTTTACTGTGAGTTAGGTGCTTAGATGCTTTCTTATTTTGAATGTCAGACCTCTATTTTTCTTATGGATATTTCCATGGAGGTTTGTATCTCAGTTGTGCTTTCAGGTCTGGGCCATTCAGTACAACATCACAGAGATAAACTTCAGCACCCACAGACCCCAAATCACACTCTGCTGCAACAGTAAACAAAGCTTCCATTATACATATCCCAACCAATGCAGCCATTGCCTTAAAAGATATTGACAGCTGAGACGTCTGCAGTGGAAAGACGGTCCAGATGGTCGTCCAGCCCAGAACTATCTGGTATACATCAGCGACTCTGATCTTTACAGGAAGACTCTTCACCCTCAAACCTGAAGTGATACAGTTGACAGGAAATGAACCACAGCTGCTGCTAAAGTAATCTGACCAAGTCTCATGATGCAAACTCTCTTAGTTCCCATCTGGTGGTGAGAAGAAGAGAATTTTTAGATGATCCATTGCAATGTTAGTATTGTAAAACCTGTGTTTTGCCTTCTGCTAAATATAAATTCCAATAATCAATATGGCGAGGTAGGTTTGTATTTCATTTTGATGTAGAATTTTTCTACCTGGAAATTTTTTGCCCCCTCAAACCACCAGGCTTAGATGTTCAAAAAGAAAGCAGACTGAAGCTTTGTTCCTCCTAAAAGAGCATTGTATCCTCAAAGGTTTACTACAAAATAAGTACCTCAACAAATATTCAGTGACACTTGCCAAACTCAGTGCCTTCAATGAGTTACACCTCTACAAAACAACTGGACCTTTGTGAAAGGTTCTGTTAATACAAAAGAAAGGGTTTGAAAGTGATTCTTTAACATCCTGCATCTATGACAAGCCACAACAAAAAGAACCCAGCAAACAGTAGTAGCAAAGACTACATTAGCTTCTATATAAACTTATTAGAGTCTGAGAAGTCATCCAAGAGGTGCAACTTTCACAGTGGTTTGAAAATAGCAGTCCCTGAAACTATGCTCAAAGCTTGCTCATTTCAAAGCATAATTTATACATTGTAATCTCAGCTTCTTTTTAACTGTAATGTATGCTTTTGAAAGAACAATGCCATCCTGAGGCAGGTGACTTAATCCTTGCAGTCTGTTTCCATGAACCAGTTAAGAGGACACGATTTCCAGTCTAAACACACACATAGACTCCAAAGCTGGAAGCAGAACCACATCTTATTGTGCTAGCTACTTACTGTACAGTGAGATACAGCCACTGACACAAAAATTGTACAATCAAAAACAATTACAAAACAGAGAAAAAGGGTATAAAGAGATGGTAGAGTGTTGGAGCACACATGTTCCATTCTTGTGAGCACCCGAGTGTCTTCAGTGGGGTTTCAATTAAAAGTGAAGAATTTACACAGAGGGCCAAGAGTGAAAAGTGATGTCCCTGCAGCATCAAAAGAAGGAAGAGAATCATGGTAGATGAAGAAAAGGAAAGAACAAGGGAGAATGCTAAGAGGAAAAGAATGAAGAGAAACATGTATCATTAGGAGGAAAATGAGCCTATATGGAGAGGAAGGTGCTATCTAGAGGTGCAAGAATAAGTGCCCAGGAAATAGATTATGAAAACAACACACGAAAGAGAGATAACAAGAGTCTGGTGGGATACAAAGGTCTTGCTAGAAAAGCCGATGTTAGTTCTTCAACCCATGTTAATAACATAGGGTTAGAAAACCTCCTCTGCAGGTAAAGCATTTCCTCCATATATCTTCAAGAAGGGAAACTGTGGAACCTCATTACCCCTGAAGCTTGTTCTATCTCACTGTCACACCATACTCTTCAAATTATATGTCACTTAGTACAATATATTTCTTTATTTCACATTATTTGGATTATGAACTGTAGTTATTAACAGTTGTTTCCTCTTTCACATGTCACTATGCCTGTTTTAGCAGGACTGTTCCTCACTTGTCTGTGGTTGTGAAAACTGACTTGTCTCACATGTCAGTTTTCGTAGAGCTCCCTTTCCTTTATCCATTTCCAAACCTAATTTTAATGAATTTCCCTAAAAAGCTCCTAAAACATTAAAGCATTAGTATCAAACACTAATTTTCAATGGAGTTGGGCCAGATAGTAATCGTACTCTTATGTCAGTAATAAGGAGACATAGCTTGAGGCAAAAGAAATTAACACCAACCTCATTCAAAGAACTTGAAATATCTGAAATAAAGTTGAACTCTGCACACAGCTATATATTTAACAGTATTCGATACAGCCTTAGAGTAGAAAAAAAAATCTTCAAGAGAGTGAACTAGGCTATACTGCCTTCCTGTGCAATCTGTCTGCCTGTGTTTAACAAGTCTGAAAAGCTTCAGTAAGTCAGATGTTCCAATTTATTTGTTTAATGAGGAATGTTATTTCCCATATTGCTGAACTCACTTTTAGGATCATAACTATGTATGAAGAAGCACACAACCCACCAATGGAAAAGATCAGGATATAATTATAACATTATTGTCTGTTTTTATCAAGACGTGAGAAAAGCCAGCATTTCCCTGTGTTAGGTAAACTGTCATGTCATAAAACCTCTGAGGCTGGCACACCAGAAAGTAAGCACACTTCACGTACAAGCAGATACAACATGTGATCTTGTAAAATAATAATAGAGATGTAAGGCTTGTTCAGAACTCCACAGACACACTGCCATGAAAGTGTGATTTATTTATTTTTTACTTATAGCAACAGCTTTGTGAAACAAAAGGAGAACAAAGCCATCATGTCAAACAATGTTTGTAGTCAGACCTTGTGAAAGACTGGAACAGAACTTCCTGCTATTTGTATGCAACCTGGATGTCTCCAACTGCAATTGTTTCACAATTGAATTTTTTTTCCTTGCAGTGCATTAAGTTATTTTATTTTGATTTTTTAAAAATAATGAATACTCTGATGGATATGAATGAGTACTATATCGAAAAACCATTGATTAGTTGCGAAAGGAAAAAAACCTGAAGTCATATACAATGGATTCTCATATGAGCATTGAAATACTTTTACCCAGGTCAAGAGTTGCACCTCTGGGTGGAAGAAGCACAAAATGCAGTAAATGTCATATAAATATAACATGAAAAAAGAAATAAGCCATACACTACACCAAAATGGGGATCAGTGCATATAACTACTTCCAAGACCAGCTTCCTTTCCTAGAAAAGAGTGGACACATTGAGTCACCATTATAAAAAAATATTACTTTCAAAAATAATTTTCAAGAAGGAGAATATACAGATAGACAGTTAAAACTGTCAGTATTCTTTGAACAGCTCCCCAAAACCTCAAGTCATTTCCCCCATGCTAATGTTTTTTGCAAGAAAGAGAACTTGGTATTTTTCACTGAGAAGGCTAATGGAATAAGTAACCTTCAAGTAACCAACATTTGCCTGAATCTTTCTTTCTCTGTTTTTTTTCTTTCCTTCTGGGAGAAAGGGCGGGGGGCAGATGGTGAGGTGGCAAAGTGGAGAGGAGGAGTGGAGCAGGGCAGAGGCTTGAGATCCATATTGATTAGATGAGTTTTTAATGCAGGATATAGTGCTATGAATTGTATTTCCAACAACAAATGATAACCAACAATACAGATGTTTAATGACAATAAACAGCTTTGGCTGAAAACAGGCAGTGCAATTAATTCATACTTTTGTAAACTGCCTGAAGTTATACATCTGTCTAAGCTATGAAGATTTGAAATCACTTAACTTTCCACTTATGTTTTCTTTCTATTATGATGGAGTTTTAAACAAAATGTGTTAACTTTTGGAGGCAACAGAGAGAACACTGACGTGTTCAATAAAACGGACCTTAATTTTGTCCCTTACAGTATTAAAAAGTTTGACCTCTTTACAAGCTCCCTAACTACATTCCCTGATAGCACAGCTATCAAGCGTAGACATGACTGAGACTATCCAAGTCAGTTCACTTTAGACATTTCAGGGTGGATACTCCACAGGTACAAGGCTAGCTAAATCCAGGCTGTGTAAAAACCTCTGACATTTTCTTATTACTCATTTAATCTTTCAAGACAGCCTCCCTCATCTACTCTCTTTTTCCCTCACAGATAAAGATCTTCAAGCATCAGTCTATTTCTTTTGATACGCCTCTCTTTCTATCAGCTCGTGAAAAAATACATCCTCTCTCTCTTCAGTCAAACACTACTCTCAACCCCAGCAACTAATTTAATTTTCTGACCACTGGTATTGAAACAGCATCCCTACTCACCCTTTCCCCCACCCGCCCCCCCTTCCAAACACGAGAAATGCTAATCCTACGAAAGCAACTATCCGAATCCTACCAGCCTCAGAGCACAACATTCCTTCCACATGCCAGTCACACTCCTCAGTCTGACGGTAGCCTGGAAAGCTGCCCAGCATCTAGGAGTTCCTACTGGTGAAGGAATGATGCTCCTTATTCAGGATTATGTTTCACCATAATGTACTTTTGCTTTCCAGCTGCTGTGCTTCCTCAAATACATGTACAAGGAGGGAAAGTGCATTTGCCTTTCCTCCTCCCTTCTCACATCCCTGCATGCTTCTAACATTTTTTTGTTTGTTTGCTTGCTTCTTTGTTTGTTGGCTTGGGATTTTTTGTTGCCTTTTTTTTTTTCTGCCTTTTTTTTTTGCAAGCTTCAGTGAATCACCGTATCAGAAAAAACTGCAGTCATTCATAAGATGCTGCTTAAAAGTCGAATCCCTCCGGAGAGGCGTTCCGGGCTGGGACACTCTCTCCTGCCCCCAGCCCGCTCCCGCCGCGCGGTGCGGGCTCCCTTGCTGCAGTGCAGGCTGGCACTTCACTCTGTTCGAACTTTCCATGCAGAAATTCGGCACGATGCAGGCAGCCAGATAAAGCAGCACTTACCTTAATTGAAATCTTTTCTCTGGTAATGCTGGAGCATCAGTCCAATCAACAGCGATCGGAGAGAATCTAAGTTTCAATCAACACCCTCCGGGTAGCCGCATGCTGCTCTGCCTTTTTTTCAGTGAACTCCTCGCTGTCTAGAGGAGAGAGAGAGAGAGATCAGCTGAAATCCTCAGAGGTTCGTAGGGAGTGAGAGAAGAGGCACCAAAGCAATGTTTCTTAACACGAGATTCTCAGCAAGCGTGCTCAGGTCTGGGAGATCCTGTAACTGCTGTGATAGGCTCCTGTCATGTCCCCGGAGCCGTGAGATGATCATTGACCTGATTAGCTCTGAACACTCCCTACATGCAGAGACAGCGCTGAGAGGATTGGTGGGTCGCAAGGGAATTGGGAAAGGCACCAGGGCCGCTTGGGAATCTTCATTCTTCCAGACTAATGGATATGCTGCAGCTGAGGCTGTAATTTGTGAGGAGGTTATGCACAATGTTAACCATCTGAGGACTTAAACAAATGTGCTTCTGCATGCTGTTTCTCAAGGTACACCAGCATTCAAGGCAGGGTAGAGCTGAGTAATTAGAGGCTGATGTAGCCATTTCGTAATACAAGGCTCACTGTATGAGATGTTCTGTAAGCTGAGAGATAAAGTGGATTCATACATTTGTCTCTGACCCTGGAGACAATAGCAGTTAATGGGTAGAATAAGTGAAATTAGTATGGTGGACTCGTGTTAGCCCCCAGATGGCAATCAGTCACCATGGAAAGAAAAAGAAAAGAACAACAAAACCCAAAGAGACTAGAATTATTTAACAAGTGTATGTGGCAATTTAAATAAAATGTGGAGAAAGAATTTCAAATAAGTACAGAAAGGACTTTTCAACATGGAGATAAATCAGTAGAAAAGCACAATATAACAATGCAAGTTCTTCCCTCTCTTACAGCAGAGGGGAAAAACCAACAAGAAATGCATGTAAAGGACCTAATTTGCCTTTCAGTTATACTGATACAAATAAATCTATTAAAGATGACAGTTTAAATTTAGATCAGAGAAAAAAAAAAAGCAGAGTGAAAGAAGAATGAGGTGTATTCATTACTTGGTTTTGGTTCAAGGGTATTATGGAAACTAGACTTCAGTGTACCAAGTATTCAGGCTTACATGGTCAAATGAGTCAAGTCAAAGTGTGTCAACTTTTATGATTGTCCTCATCTGCTATTTTCCTGTTCTTGGATGATAATTATGCCACTAGCCAGTTGACTCCATTTTCCATTCAGATTTATCTATGAAAATACCAACGTGTGACTAAGAATAATTTTATTCTTAGTATATCACAAAATAGTGTATTTCGTATTGGTGATCTGAAGCACCAATATCAAATGGAAAATGGATATTTTGACAGCAACTAGCGAAGAAGATTTGGAACCTATAGTAGCAATGCTAGTTCATATGCAGTTTCATAAGTTACTCCATGAATGCTGAAACAAAGTTAATCCTGAAACATATAGTGAAATTCTTAATCACGTTTATTTACTTTGGGTCTGTTTTATACATTTTTCAGGTAAATTTGTGTAACTGTTTTAGTAGGAAAAGCAGTAAAGAAAGCAATTTCTAAGTTGTTAAGCAAGTGGCAGAGAAAATGGATTATATGTTTATAATCCATTCACATGAGAAAGCTCATTATTACAGAGAAAAGAGTATCATGTGATTTAGGTCACTCAGAAGTAACCATGAAAGTTTGAATCTCCAATTTATTTAGCAAGTCAGAAAACAAGGATTTTTCACTCTGGCTTTAATGCCTGAGAAACAGGAAATAAATCTAAGTGCCCCATATTTCCACTAGACAATCAGTAGGAAGACATCAACTTTTCTACCCTAACAGTGTTAGCCATATAATCTTCTGACTCCTCCTCTGGAAATGTCACTCTCCTCCCACTGATCAAAAGCTCCTCCATGTGCAAAATCTGGATAATAAGACTGGCAATACTTCATATTGAGACAGCAAAGTTTTTAGAACATATGTAGGTTACTTTTTAAAAAAAATTATTTAATGCCTATCACCCAGGGATTCATGCTTGCCCTGGGACCCCAATGGTAACAAAGTAATAATTAATCAACTAATTAATCAAATAAGAAGGCTTTGGCACACATTAATATGAAACATAAACACATTCTTGAGTAAAGGGTTTCATGTGTCAAGACTAAGGTGATTTCCTGTTACAACACCCACTGAAAAAGCTTTCCTTGCCTATACATTTGTACCAGTGAATGAGTGGAAGTCATCCCAATGATTACAGTCATCTGTTCTGACATGGCATCCCTCATGAAACACGTACTCCACAGACACGTGTTGTATGATTTATGATTTCAAACACAATTAAAGAAATTAAATATGAAAAAGACCTTATTAAGACAATTTATTTGCCACTCCTGTAAGCTTCCAGTTTCAGGTTTAATGCTGTTTTATTTAGTTGAATCTTGGCTCTTACCAGCCCTAGAGATTTCAACACTTCTGTTAAACTGCTGTTCCAGACTATGAGATCTCCATAACAGGAATACTTTTCATGTTATTACTCCCTTTTCAAATATCTTTCAGTAGTTTTATATTAAAAAATTATGCTTTAATAATTTAAATGGTAATCTTTCACACTCAATGTTATGATTGTCTTTTTAAGGTTTAAAGGTCAACATCCATCAGAAGTTCATTGTACAAAACTGATTTATTTTAATTGTTTCTCACCACAAGTAAAGGTCTGGGGAAAAAAATAACAGCAGATCCAGAAAAGGGACTGAAGCATGAAGGAAAAAAACCTGAAGTGACAACATGATTTCAGTTTGTACAGAAGCAACTGGGACTTACTGTAGTCTTGGACTATTAGGTAAGACACTGGCATTTTAAATTCAGTGTTAACAAAAGAAAACAATAATTTGAATCACTCATGAATCTTGCTACAGTCTAAATAACAGAAGCAAAGTCTGGCACCTTGGGTCCTATTCCCAATCCTAAATATAACTTAAAATTTTGAATTCAGTTCCTATGAGTCATCTCAATAAAAGGACAGAGGTTTTTCTGAAGGAGGTAAAAAAAGTAAAATGTTTTCAATAGGAGATCATATAGTTACTTACGTAGATAAAAAAAATTAAGCACCATTCTCAGCACATCATTCTTACACAAAGGGGGAAGTATATTAAAGTAGTTAAAAAAAATAAAATAAATTTCTACACAATCTCTAATTAACCTTTTGAATTCACTGCCCCAAGTCATGATTATAGGAAAGAATTAATATGTACATGTGAGAGGATTTTAAAATCATAAAAGAATTTAAAATGGTTACACAAAAAAAATTTCTTTGTTCAGTATTGTTCCTCAGTGCAAAGCAAAAACATTTCCTCATGGGCAAGATAAGATAATAATCATGGGAAAAAATCCCTGACCAACTAATGATTTAGTAGCAAAATTTAGAAGACCTTGACAGTATCATTGAATAATCCATGGTATTTTTACTGTCAAAGGTCATTACATATTTGTGTTTTATTAAAAGATTTTATTTAAAAGACGAATATTTAAAAAAGCTGTATTTCCAAAACTGGTCATTTGAATAGACTGAATGGCAAAATAAATACAGAAAGCAGTGCTAGTGTAAGTTTCTTAATATTCTCATAAAGACCTTTAGTTCAGAGACACAAACTACTTCAACACAATACTTTATCAAGCATCAATGTAAATTCAATACAGAATAAAAGGACATAGAGGAACAGTAAGAAAAGTGCTAATACAGCCACAACTTTCCTGCTGGCCCAAATCTCACATAGAGTCAGTTGTGCTAGCTCTGCTGAAGCTCAGGAACAGAAAGAAATGGAAGCAAATTGTGTCTATGTCCATAGCTTCAACACACACAATTATTATTCTCCTACACTTAAAAAGATGTTTTGATATTAAAAAGAAAAGATTCTCTATAGGATGTACTAAGAGTGTCAATTTTCTTTGCAATTTCTTCTAAATAACAAAAAGAGGGTATTGTCTGCTTCATTTTGGCAACCATTTTTCCCCCATGGCGTCAATAGACGAGACTAGTTAACTCCTAGTAACACTTAACTGCCATACACGGTAGCTCTAAATCTTCCTCTCATCCTCATTAATTTCAAAAGTACCAGCTGAACAAATGCAACTCCAAACTCTCATCTGGGCTATATCAGCATAGTTGCATTGATTTAAGTGGAATTGTACAGCAGATTTATAAATTAGTGAGACCCCATGTAAAAGCAATGTAATTGGTCACCAGTGAATACTACAGCAGGTTTCAAAGACCAACCTTCCTGAAGCATCAGCCAATATTTTATTTTTGAAATGGATCATTTCTTACCAAATTTTCCAGCCACAATGAGTACAGACAACATGGGAAATTTCTTTGCAACAAAGAGTTTAATCTTGAGCATTCAGTGCTTTAGTTCAGCATCTTACTCAACAGGTTCTTGATGTTAAGGTAAAGATGTGATCTGGATGGAAGGAGACAGCTGAATCCTTGTCATACTCAGTGGAAAACTGCTGACTTCATCAGGCTTCCCCTTGTGGTACCTCAAGGGGCTCAGACAAATCCAAACTGCTTTATGTCATCTGATCACTGTTCTCACTCCCAGTTTAGCAGTTATAATCAGTACCATTCTTTTGACTTAGGCCAGACTTCTATATAAAAGGAAAGTAGCACAGCATATTGCTTTAAGACACTTCTGATAATGTCATGTAAAGTGCAGTTTGAATTTCGTTGCATGCTTTCATTAAACAAGCCTTGTAGGCTGAGACATTTAAATGTTAGTGACATCTGTTTCCTTGGAGGCATTCTCAGAATGTTTGAGGTATTTAGGAGGCACAGGTAACCCTAGATTTAAGTAAAGGCCCATAAAATGCATAAACAAATGAAAGTTTTGGAGCATCCTAATACCACAGTGGAATGGTCCCAAAAGCATAATGACAGTGGAAAAGCAGGTTGTGATTAAATACTCTACAATTCAGTTCTGGGAAGAGTTTATGAACATTATGCCTTGCAAGACTGGGAATTTATGGGTAGAGAGGGCACATAGCCCTGTGAGTGAAAGGAAATATAGAGGGATAGTATTTTAACAATATATTCAGGTCTAATAAAGAGAAAATTAAAAAAGGTACAATGAAGATGTAAAATGCAAACAGGCCACCACTCTTCTGATTATGCACCTTCGTTTTACTACCATCTGAGAGAAATATACTTTGTATCACAGAGGAACTCCATTTATGTTCCAGCACCAAGCAAATTATTGTTGTCCATAATTATAAAGAAGGAAACAGAATGAATGTGATATGTGCTTGCAATACAATTTTATTTGCAGATGTATATTATAAAGGCACTTTTGTTAAATAATGGAATCAAAATTCTGTTCAGTCTGTTTGGTGTGTCTTTCTGTATGAATTGAGAACCACAGGGCTACTAGAATGTACTCTACAGAATGAAGGAAACTTTATATTCCAGGTTAGTTAATCTCTGCTGAAAAATTCTGTCAGCAATATACCTATACAGCTCAGCTGGAATAGAAATTAAACAGCTGTAACCAAGAGTGTGGTTTTGTCGCAAAGTTTGCAGTTTCTGGTCTGGGCCTCCTTTTTGCTGGTGGCTATAAACCTCCTTTAGACACAACAGCAAAAATAGGAGCACCCTGCAATTTGCACCATAGAAGCAACGTGGGAAACAGAATGACTCAGGGACATCCTTTCTAAAGTACAATTCCTCCCTCACACCCTTCTTGTTCAGGTGAAGGGAACAGTGTGATTTGTGGTATGATCTGTCTCAGCAGCAATTTACAACTTCCCAGTAAAATCTCTCCACTCACTCCCTTTTGCCATCAACTTGCTTTAGCATGCAGGGACGGGGGGAGAGGATAGTGGAGAAAGTCATGTGCAGGGATGCAATGTACTCCTTGTAACCACATAAATATCTTACACCCATCCATTAGCCTCCCTGTTCCTGTCTCTCTGAATAAGGAGGGGTTCCTTTTCCCCTTGAAGGGGACAAAACTGAACTGCAATTTAGTCTTGGGATTCTCCCTGGCATTTTTATAGCTGAAACCGGTCTGCTACTTACTCAGACTAATACTATAAATCTAACACACTTTAAGGGCCACATTTTCAGTGTCATAAAGCATCATATCTGTCTATTTTTTAGGGTAACCACAGGGCTTTTATAATAATAGAGAAACTCAGATCATAGGATGTGACAACATCTCTGCCTGAGATTTTTCAGATGTTACTGGTTTCTGGAAAAGCTCAGAAAAATACAGTAACAAGTATATACACTAATTAAAATGAACTTTCCAGCAATCCTAACTTGCATCTGTCTGACTAGACTTTGGTTTTCTAACTATGAGGAATTTAGGTTTGTTTCTTTTTTTGATTGTTCTGGTTTGTTTTTATTTTTATCTCACCCTTGACTGTTTTTCTTATATGATATTGCTCTTCTCTTTTTCAGTTTGTCCATTCCAGAATCATCTTTTAATCTTTCTTTGTTTTTAAATTTCCAGTCTCTTTTAATATTTCCCCTTCCTTGTTTCCTTGCTCTCTATTTTGCCAGTCTTAGAAGTATTCTGCTTTTTCTTGGCAGTTTTAGAATGGATAGGTATAGAGGTAAAAAACAGGGAGAATAATAGCTGCATTTTTCCATATATACATTAAAAGAAAAGAAAACTTATGTAGGAAAAGGCATCAAGTGCTAACAAAATTGCTTTTAGCATCACATTCCCTCAACTACTATTCAAAAGGAGGTGGAAATGCTGTAAAGGAACGTGACTGGAAACATTTTAATTCCTCATATGGTGTCATTCTTCACAGTCTGAAGCAAGTTTTCCCTCAGATAACAGACACCAGTCCATTGAGTGTGAAGGACAACATCCTTGTAACAGGGAGTAAGGTTGGACTATAAAATAGGGAGTACCTTCAGCATTTTTCTGCCAAGCTCTGAAAGAGGAGGCTGATGGGAAGCTGTCAGTAAGATAAACCCTTTTCTTTCTCTCTTTCACTCTTCTTTCATGTGGGACCATGCTGGTTAGCACTTGGTTAGATTTGCTGTGGGAATACTCAAGCTACACCACATCAAGGTGACAGTGAACAGGAGGGTAAGGCAGTCCCTCACCCCAGTTTCTTCAGAGGCTATCAGGAATAGAAGTTATTTCGTGCCTTCCATGTGCCTAATGGCAAGATTATTACTCCCAGAAGCATTGCACTGCGTCGAATTGTCTAATAAGTTAAGTGGCTTCCATGACATAAAGAAGCTAAAGTGTGTACTGTATACAGATCTTATTTTTAGATACCAAGGAACATGAAGATTTCAAGTTTCCTTCTTGTTTGTACCACCCACATTATTATCCCTCTAACACCCTCCTATTACAGGCATATGCTACATATTACATGCTACACTTTACTCCCCCATAAGTTTGTTTACCTATAGTAAAAATTCAGAAAAAAATATTGCTTCCTTTTGCAGACCTGCATGTTATTTCTGTTATTTGCCTGTTTTTGATTGTATCCTACACTGCAGAAGTCTCATAAGCCTTTGTGATTATCACATTTCCTAAGGTTTACCTTAGACGATCAGCTGAAAAGAGAATGAAAAGGCAGTAATATACAAAGATATCTTCTTAATTTTCCCATCCTGTAGTCATTATTTCCAATTGCATCTATTAATGTCATCATTTTAAAAGCTCAGAAGGCAGAGAATCAGATCACAATACGAAATGTGACACTCAGTTCTAGCCAGCAGGAAACTGAAGGTGGCAGGAGGAGATCGGAGCAAAAAAACCAGACTCCTTAGCTCAGGCAGCTCAAGCAAAAGCCATGTCTCAGCTGCTGCCTCTTCACTCAGGGATGCAGAGACCATGGTCTCTCCTAAACTTGGGCATTGTATCCTGCGGAGGGAATTAAGCAGTGGCACCTTAACTCTATGCCACTGCAGCTTCCTGCCAAAAACTAGTACAGAGCATGCTGGAACAGTTTCTTTAATACAATCTTGCTCAGGAAATATGTTGGAAGAGAACATGCTTCCACAAAGCACATCCACCTGTCACCTCTTTGAGACAGTGGCTAAGTAATAAAATTTGGCCTCCACTTATCAAACAGTATAGAATTCTCTAGCCACATATGGCAGATCAATCATATGACACATTAAAAAAAAATTGTTCAGGTTAATAATTATATCTTTTCTGGACAGGAAGTATCATTATGTGATCATACTCATTTTGAACCATTAGCCTCGCTTTTCCCTTTTTATGAATATGGAGGAATGAAAGATGGCTTAATTATAGCACTAGGAAATTACTTGCCTTTTGGTGGGGGGGGGGAAGAGAAGATGGTCTCATAATCACAATACAAAGTTGAGACCGCATGATATTACCTTAAAATATCTATTCTCAGTTACTCTCTCAGTTCCATTTGCATCTGTAATAAGTAGCATGTTTAAAAGACACTCACATATATGGAATGAAAGTAGAGGAATGTGGGAGCTGGAAGGTGCAGGGCCTCACTTCCTAAATACACAGGCACGTTTTCTCTCATTCTTGCAAGCTGCAATTAGTGATTGATATGAAAATGTGTAACATTAATATGGTCTGTTAAAAATAGAGGGTAAAAACCACAAACACTACATATTAATTTGTGTTACTCTTTACTAGCAAAGCCAACTCGCCTGTGTACGTCTATCTCCAGGAACACCTATACTGATATTAATCAGTTTGCCAAAACCCTGCATCTTTTTATTTCCCTATTCATGAAGGCACTTCTGAGAATAATAATTACACTACTTAGCCTTTATCTAGTGCTTCTCATCTTTCAAGTGCTTTACAAATATTAATTCACTAATTAATCTTTCCAACAATTCACATTACTCCCACTTTACAGATGGAGAAGCATTAGCAGAGAGGGCAAGTGACCTGCCTGAGGCCATGGAGAGCAGAGAAAGGGGAGAGGACTAAGGGAAAGATGCTTATAACTAGAACGAAATGGAGGCAGATGGGACAATTATGGTGATTGTTCAGCAAATAATCATGAGATTCCAGTGAAGAATTTAACATACCACCGGAGGGCAGGCAGTGCTAGTCCTACTGTGTATTATACAGCCACTCAGTTCGCCAAAGGATCCATGAATAAAAAAAATAAAATGAACTGAAAAATAAAATTTAATGCACTTTCATAATATTCTAAAAAACAGATACAGTCTGTTCTTAGATACTGACAAAAATCTTAAAAAAATTCATGAGCAAAACACTAGGATCAGGGAACTAGAAAATTCTAATTTATTTGGTATCCCATGTGATGTAGGGCTATCTGTAAAAATAATTGGATCAACTAAATGCAAAGATTGCCGATTGCCCTATGCTAGTGACATTAACATTTCTATGCCTGGTTCATTTTGCATCTAGGAAGTCTGATAGAAAACATTCTCTATAAGACTAGATCTAGCTCACATATTTAGTTCCAACTATAAGTAAAAAGATAGACAAATGAACTTGCCTCTTAAACGTTGGCTTTCTGCTCTCCAAATAACCTCTGTTTAATCACATTTTCTGCCACTTTGTTTTAGTTTGGTTTTGCTTTGTTTACAATCCCAAATGATTCCAGGAAAACAGACATTTCTGCATTAGGACTACAGGAGAATATGGGATAATACTATTGCATGGTACTACTGTCAGAGACACTTTTTCCTTAAGGCTGTAGGAGATACATCATTAGGTCTGGAATTTAGGATAGCGACTGGGAATGTGAGGTATCCAAGAGAAATCCAGGGAATGAATTATCTCAGAGCAGAAACTATTCTCTGTGTCACAACTGATACAAACCTGGGGATTGGTTTTGAATTGATTTAGAATCTAACGAGTACAGTACACACACCTATCTAAATCAAAAGCTCCAAATGATTGCACAAATATTCAAAGTACTTTTTGCTCCATGCAGATTGGGAACAAAATTTTTTTTAAAAAAAGAAACCAACACTGAAAGCTGTACAAAATCTAGCAGATATACACTCAGGTCAAATTGAGATCACTTTTTCCCCTCTCTGGGAAGTTTTGCTTTCTGCTCCATTGATATATTAAATGCTTGTTCCAGTTGCACTTTATGCCAACATTGACAATTTGTATACAAGACTGTAGCTCACTCTGTACTGGGTAAACAATGCAAGGGTACAGAAAGCTCCAATGAGAATGAAGAGGAGAGAGGCGGGGGTGTAAAAAGGCCCCTGACAATTTCAAACAGCAAATATATGCTGTAATGTTCAGCACTAAGAGGGGAACTCTCCCTCCTGTACTCTGTGCATTTCTCTCATTAGTTATCTCCTTGTCTGGAGATGCCCTTAAAATGAAATTTAATTACCTACAGAATAGCTACACCTCTTAAGGGTCTTAGAGCTTGGGGAGTAGGTCATTTTTGAAGATGCAGAACTGAAACACCTCTTCTCTGTCTTGGAAAATTATCTGCTTCCCAACCTCTAAGAATTTGAGCAAAACTCTTATCTCAAAAAAGAATAAAAATATATTTTGCTTATGCAAGAATTTGAAAGTAAAGTTAATTGCTTTATCTCTGTCTGAGTTCTACATCCTCTCAAAATTAATTATCCCTTTAAACTTTATTTAAGACGCATATTCAGGAAAAGATTTCCTGGAAATGACAAGGTAGAAAAAAGTCTTTATTGGCACTATTTTGGTATTAATAACATAATTTTATGGTTTCATCATTTGCAAGCTTTGCAGACAATAAGCATGATTACCAATCCAATCACTGACAATAGCAAGCAACTTAGCACTTGTGACTTCAAAATTCTGTAGCAGTAAGAAACAAATTGACTAGGAAGAGCTCCTACAGTACACTGTAATCAGGATGAAACTATTAAATTTGTGATTTCATCCAATGATTAAATTTTTGGTTAGCTCATGTGATAGAATGGGGTTTATGTTATTACAAAAAAGTAATGATCATGAAAATTTTGTAACAGATCACATACACAGGTACAGGACTCTTGAGAAGGATCCTTGATGATGACATGAGTGTATCACGACAGAAACAACAGCTGCGTTTTGTCTGTGAGGGTTAGTTAGGTTTGCTTTCCTTAGGTCAGCCTGTTGGAGTAAGGCCACAGATTACTCTCACCAAAATTCAGAGCACTGGCAGAATAGATTTTTAGCAGCTAGGAAAAGTGGCAAAGAAGAAAAAGTGCCTGGCTGAGCTGTGATGTTACCCAACATGGAGAAGACAAGTTTTGTTTATGCAACAGACATAAAAATGTCAAGGATTCAGACCAGAAGCCCTGAGTTTCTTCCCTGATGCTGCTGGGTTACACATAAGCTACCGCAGCTTCATTTTGTGTTCCCTTTCTTCGACAGATTTCAAGTCTAAAAGGAAGATGTGAATTCTTTTCACATGCCTCCATAATTATATTTGGATGCTGTTGAGTAAGGATGGAGCTCAAAAGTGCTATTGATAGAAACCTAATTACTGTTTTAGAAACCAAGTTCTTTTAAACAATGATTATTATTTATTTTTTTTAACCTAAATATGTGTCAAAAACTAGGCAATGTTAATTCAATGCTGAAAGTTAAATGAGAGGTTATTAAGGTAAGGAAAATAGTGGTTCTTAGATGTTGGGAACTACAAGTAAACTGGCTTTACATATCAGCTCATCTTTAATTAAAATTTGTTAATACATTCTGAATGTTGCTGATTCTAATATTTTAAAGTACCTAAGGTTATTCTAGGCTAAGCTGGAAAGTGTCAGTTTTCTTTCTCTAGCACTCTTTTTGTTTGCATAGTCTTTAGTTTTATATTCTTCAAGCAGGAAACCGTATGTAATTATTTTGGATATCTTCTTTTAGTGCTTAATTAAAACTATAGAAAATGGCATAAAATAAACTCTATCTCATTGACATTTGCACAGCAGCACATTTGCAATCAACTGAAAACATATTTGTCTAATGTCATTAATGATAAAAAGGCACAAATTATTTATTTACGATGATATTAAGAATAAAATATTAATTTGTTGAAGAAAACACTGTATTAATAATAAATAATCCTGATCTCCATGAACATGATACCAGGATGAAACTGCTTTAATTTGGTTTAGACAATAATTAAATACAGTCATACACTCATAGAAAAGAACTCTACTGTCTTGTAAAAAGTGGTAAAATTCATGTCTTGGAACAACCTCTAAGTAAGAACTTGCACAAGAAGTGTGTTGCAATTTATTGTACTGTATCATTGATCATTAATTCTGAAAATGCTACTTTTTCAGAGAGAAAGCTCTGTATAAATAAAAGATACAACAAGTGTAGAATTTACAGCCAGCACCTGAAAATAAAATAAAAGAAAGTGTCTGTATTTTGGATCATTTATTTTCTAATTCAGGAAAATACACGTGGGATTAATGATAAATTCACTCATAACCCTTCTCCAAAATCCTGAATCATTTTTTCAAAGCGTGGAACAAAAGAATAATGAAATAATGGGTAGGATGGGACAGGAAAAAGTACTGTGTGTAACTATGGATTTACCACAACAGAAAATCATAGGCAATATTGACTGCAACTGAGAATTTCTAAAAGTAAGTTTATGTTGTTATTCCAACTTTTTTCCCAGTATTTTGGTCACTCTCACAAGTTAAAATACTTGTGGAAGTGGCCTTTCTAAATATTTGCCTGCTTTTCAAGTGACTGGGGCTTTCCCATTGTTTATGTCCACCTTCACCTCAACTTTTCGTCCTTTACATTTGCTCACATAACAAATTATCTTCCTTTTTGTATGCATCTTTTTTCCAAACTGTTTTTTGAAGCACACAGGAAAGCTATGGCAACAGTGATGACGACTGTACCCTTTAATTTGTAGCACAATGCTGTCTCTTCCTATGCTTCATTCTCAATACTAATAGGCATATTTCCAGTCACTTCCCTTCCACTTGGTATTATATACATTAACAATCTTTTCATGCAGGTCCCAAAGCACAAAGCTCAGGAGTATCACATTTTGTAAAACATCAGACACAAATATTCATGTTCCAGAACTTATGAGTGATTTTATCCTCAACAGCAAGCAGACTGGGAATGGTTGAAACTCACACAGACATATCTGAGTTAGTCCTAATTAGCTCAAATACCAGTAGCAGCATAGCAGGGCACAGCGAATAACCACAGGAGAGCTGCCCAAATATGTTCTTTACAATATCATGCCCAGCAAACAGTAAGTTTGAGAGACCAAAGGAACAACATGGGACATATCCCTCATATTTCACTAAAAAAAAATCCATCCTATGCTTCAAAATTCTTCACTGCATTCTCACAGAGGGTGGTTCCAGTGAACCAAGTGAGATTATTTACATGAAAGTTGTAACTCAATGGATTGTGGGCCAGACATTTCTGCAAGAGACTGTCCTTACTTGTGCAAGCAAGAGACAAGAGAAAAAGGCATTGCTAATATATATACACACACACATAATTAACTTGAGAAACATCTTAATGACGCATTGCTAAAATATATGATATACACATTGTTCTAGTTTCACCTGGAGTGGAGTTCATTTTCTTCACGGTGCCTCGTGTAGGGTTGTGTTTTGGATTTGTGCTGAACACAGGGTTGATAACACAGAGATGTTTCTGTTATTGCTGGACAGGGCTTACACAGAGCCAAAGCCTTTTCTGCTTCT